>CBVK0101466016.1:0-12454 GCA_900067695.1 Picea abies | reverse complement strand
GATAGGAGGATATAATGATAAGATTTTATGTGATGTTATTCCTATGGATGTCTGTCATTTATTGTTGGGTAGACCATGGCAATATGATAGGAATGTAATTCATGATGGGAGGATGAATACATATACCCTAGAGAAGAATGGGAGAACTCATATGTTGTGTCCAATTGAAGATAAAGAAGTGAAACCAGAAGTAAGCAACAGAGTACTTCTCATGAGTGAAGGAACTTCTTACAGAAGTTAAGAAAAAGGAGGATCCACAATTCTTTATGGTCAAAAAACTGAGAATTGTTCTGACTAGCACAAGAGTGGATGATTTGCCAGAAGAAGTTCAGGAACTACTGGAAGAGTTCACTGATATTGTAGTGGACAAAATACCACATTCGTTGCCACTGATGAGGAGCGTGAGTCATCATATAGACCTCATATCGGGAGCTAGTTTGCCAAACAAAGCCACGTACAGATTGACGCCACAGGCGAATGAGGAGGTTAAAAGACAGGTCCAGGAGTTGTTGGACAAAGGTTTGGTCAGGGAAATCTTGAGCCCGTGTGTTGTTCCAATAGTACTCAGTCCGAAGAAAGATGGAGGCTGGAGGATGTGCATTGATTCAAGGGCGATAAACAAGATAACTATCAGGTATAGATTCTCATTGCCAAGAATGGATGATTTGATGGATTTCTTAAGTGGAGCAAAAAAATTTTCAAAGATAGATTTGAAGAGTGGATATCATCATATTCGTATGAGAGAAGGTGACGAATGGAAAACAACATTCAAGACAAACGAAGGTTTGTATGAATGGCTTGTCATGCCATTTGGCTTGACGAATGCACCAAGTACCTTTATGAGGTTGATGAATGAAGTCCTGAAGGAGTTCATTGGGAAATTTGTCATCGTGTATCTGGATGACATATTGGTTTTCAGCAAGACAAAGACTGAACATCTGAAGCATTTGGCTATTGTGATGAAGAAGCTACAGCAGGAGAAGTTGTTGATTAACATGAAAAAGTCCTCATTCATGAAGACAGAACTCATTTATTTGGGGTTTGTTATATCTGCAAATGAGTTGAGGATGGATCCAGATAAGGTGGAGGTAATTAAGAATTGGCCATCACCGAGAAATATTTTCGAGGTGAGGAGTTTTCATGGACTGGCTAGTTTCTACCGAAAATTCATCAGGAATTTCAATAGAATTAGTGCAGCAATGATGGACACAGTGAAGAAAAGACATAAATCTTTTCACTGGATGGAAGAGGCTGAGAAGAGTTTCAATATATTGAAACGAAATATTACAGAACAACCAGTGTTGGTGTTGCCAGATTTTCAGAAGACATTCCAGGTAAAATCTGATGCAAGCGGGTTTGCCATAGGAGCAGTCTTGAGTCAGGAAGACAGGCCGATTACATATTTCAGCGAGAAGTTGAATGAGGCAAAAGAAAAGTATTCCACATATGATAAGGAATTCTATGCCATCATACAGGCATTAAAGAAATGGGGGCACTATTTGATTCCAAAAGAATTTGTTTTATATAGTGATAACCATGCATTACAATTTGTGACTAAGCAGGAAAAGTTGAATCAGAGGCATGTTAGATGGGTGGAATATATGCAAAATTTCACTTTTGTGATAAAACATATTTCTGGTACTGCTAACAAAGTTGTTGATGCTTTGAGCAGGAAGTGTTTGTTGTTGCAGGAGTTGAAAGTCAGGACGTTAGGCTTTTATGATCTTGAGGACATGTATGCAGATGATGCAGACTTTAAGGAAGCTTATGAAGCAGTTGAGAATCCAGTTCTCAGAGACAGAAGCCAGTGGATAGAGTATGTGATCCAGGATGGATTGTTGTTCAAAGGCAACCAACTGTGTATTCTAAATTGCTCCATAAGGGAGAACTTGTTGAAAGAAAAGCACAGTGGTGGATTAGCATGACATTTTGGTCATGATAAGACATTTGCAAAGCTGAGCGAGTCATACTTTTGGCCAGGGATGTGGTCAAAAGTCAAGAATTTTGTGGACAGATGTAGAATTTGCCAGCATTCAAAAGGAAGGAAGCAGAATGTGGGTTTGTATCAACCATTGCCCATACCTGAGAGGTCGTGGGATGAAATTAGCATGGATTTTATATTGGGGTTGCCAAGGACACAAAGAGGTGTTGATTCAATCTTTGTGGTAGTTGACAGGTTTTATAAGATGGCACATTTTATCCCATGCCAGAAAACCAGTGATGTGACTCACATCGCAAATTTGTTTTTCAAAGAGATTGTTCGACTTCATGGATTGCCGAAAAGAATAGTTTCGGACAGAGACACAAAATTCATAGGGCATTTCTGGAGGACATTATGGAAGAAGCTGGGAACTAACTTGGCATTTAGTTCAGCTTATCATCCTCAGATGGATGGGCAAATGGAAGTGGTGAACAGAAGTCTAGGAGACTTGCTGAGAAGCTTGGTGACAGAGCACCATAGCAGTTGGGACAGTATATTGCCACAAGCAGAGTTTGCTTACAATGATTCAATGAATAGGAGCACAGGAAAAAGTCCATTTCAGATTGTATATGGAATGCAACCGAGAGGAGTTTCTGAATTGAGGGATTCAAGACAGACTGATACTAGTAGCGCTAGTGAAGGAGAATTTGCTGAAGCGATGATGAAACTTCATAGCCAGGTGAAGGAACGACTGTTGAAATCAAGTCAGGAGTACAAGCGCAGAGAAGATCAGCATCGGAGGCAACTTCAGTTTGAAGTTGGTGATCTGGTTCTGGCACATTTGAGGAAGGAAAGGTTACCGAGAGGAACATACAACAAGCGGAAGATGAAGAAAATTGGGCCATGCAAGGTCTTGAAGAAGATGGGACAGAATGCTTATGAGGTCGAGTTACCAGAGAGCATTGGAATATCTCCGATATTTAATGTTTCGGATTTATATCCATATAAATATGATGAAGTAGGAGCAGAAAGTGATGATCAACCAGAGATCCAGTGGCAGAAGAAGATGCCAGTTGCAGAGAAGCCACAGATGGAGTAGATACTGAATAAACGAGTGGGTAAGAAAACCAGAAGGAAAGAATATTTTGAATATTTGGTTAAGTGGAAGGGTCATCCAGTTGAAGATGCCAGTTGGGAGACTGAAGAAGAAATTCTAAAGCATGGACATACCATGCAGGATCTCATGGACAGGAGCCCATGCAAATTTTCAAGTGAGGGAGTATGATGTAGGAGCATCCCTCACGACAAGCAAAACCAGCGTGGAAGCAGAAGCCAGCTAGAAGACGTCCAGCGCAAGTTTTTTTTGAATTTCCCTTGAAGTTGATGCGCAAACATAAATGAGATCATTTAATTTAGGTGCCTTGGTAAAATGTAATCAGACCTCGAGCCATACGCTCTCGTCTGAGATAGACAGAGGCATTTATAGTAGTAATTGCAGGTAGATAGAATTGAATTCTTAGATTAGATAGTTCGCGAAGAAAGAGGGAAAACCAAATATAGACACCCTCATTTGTGTCATTGTAGAGAGAGTTTAGAATAGGAGAAAGAAGAGTCTAGAGCATAGGAGAATAGCAGAGAGTTGTAGAAAAACACCCATGTACAGATCTTGAATTAATAGAAGAAGTTGATTCAGATTCATAGTTGTTGTGTTATTCCCTGTGTATGTGTGTTGAATGCTCTACTTATGAGAACTACTTCTTGTTATGCATTTGTTATTATGTTGTGTGTATGATTTCATGTGTCGAGATTGAAATCTGAGAGGAAGTGAAGTGAGTTACAATTGTTTTCTCTCTTGAGCAAGGATTCCTAGAAGGAGTGCAGTTGAAGTCATCCGCAAGGAGTGCATTGACAGAAGGCTCGGGAGTTAAACTCTTGTTCTCAAATTCGCTTAGAAGCGAAAGCGGGTTGTTAGAGTCGTGCAAGGAGTGCACAGGATAAGGAGAGTCTCGGTCGTGAACTGAGCAGAAGTGTTGAAGGACTGCTCCTACGGGTATACGCAGAGTCAAAGGGAGCTTGAACAGTTGAAGTGTTCACAGGCTTGTCGCAAGGAGTGCGCGCAAGGAACCTCATTGAGGTTGAAGAAGTTTAGAAAATATCAGGAAGGATAGGCCTCTGAGTCCCTAGGGATTAGCGTAGACAAGTGTGATTTGAAGTTGGGGATAAACGTCACAGGTTGGCGAAGTGGTGAAGGAATCTTGTGGAGAGATACTCCTTTTCATTTCATGAATTAACCAAGGAAGAACAGA
Organism: Picea abies; assembly: GCA_900067695.1. Taxonomy (NCBI): domain Eukaryota; kingdom Viridiplantae; phylum Streptophyta; class Pinopsida; order Pinales; family Pinaceae; genus Picea; species Picea abies. The sequence goes on along the minus strand of CBVK0101466016.1, from coordinate 8,227 downwards.
CGGTCGAAATCTCTGAAGAGATTTCGCGAAGCTTCGAGGATCGTCAGATCTTGCAGAGGTCCAAGGAGGTTACGGCGAGAAGATCCAAAGGGTTTGAATCTAAGGAGAGACAGAGCCATTGATTCAGAGTCACCGGACGTAGGATCTACATGTGGTATCGTGTATCGGGGACTCAGGAGTTGAAGAACCGAAAGTTGTGTAGCAAGAGCAGTGATATCGCGAGATATGATATCCTTACAAGACCAGAGTCATTCGTTGAGGAGGACACATGTCAGAATATTCTCATCTCGTAGACTCGAACGTTGGAGGACTGAAGGGGAAGCCCTTAGCTTCACGAGCGATGAAGTGGCGAGAGGATCGTAGCCGTCCATCTAAGAAGACAGGTGTCAGAGATTACAGATCTCGCGAACTCGGAATCTCTCAGGGTAAAGGCCCAAGTATTGGGTGTTCAAAGTCACGAGGCACGAGGACATGAGCGACTAAGTGGTGAGAGAATCGTAGTCATTCATCTGAGGAGGACAGGTGGAGAGAGATCATGAGATCTCGCAAACTCAAGAGTTCGCAGGGTGAGAGCCCAAACATTGGGTATTCCAAGTCGTGAGGTCGCGAGTAGCGAGGGAAGGACAGTCGTTGGATCTGATCCACAGGAGGACCATTAGATCTGCATGAGGGATCGTGTTTCGGGACATCGCAAGAAAAGGTCCAAGAATTTGGCCACGAGAATCACAAGGTTGCAAGATAGCGATATCCCGACAGCTGGAGAGCAGTGTGGGCCATAGCGGAGTGCGAGTGGAATACAAGTGGCACTAAGGATTCGCGAGTCGCAAAGTGCCGAGGAGCGAGATTTGTGTGGACGCTGAGTCGCGAAGTTTCGAGGAGCCAATATTTGTATGGATGTGTGGCAGAGCATAAGGTGGGACCGCGCGTCCGAAGGGTGGACATGTGCTACCATGAGACGGGAGTCAATACTCCGTTGAATTCTCGCATCTCGGAGACTCGCGGATTTTTCTTCTGCACGGTGCTAAAATCTTGTGGTGCAACCCTTGTACTTAGGTATTCAATAATATTAGTGAAGTATTCATCAGCTACTTGTATTGAAAATATTTGTGCATCAAGGAAGTTGTCTTCCAAATTGGTAGGTTCTTCTCCATTAGTTACCCTTGACAAGTGATCAAGTGTTGCATTAAACTTCCCTGGGTTGACTATCACTTTGAAATCAAATTCTTGGAATAACAATAGCCATCTATAGATCCTCCCCCCCAACACTAACTTGTTGACTAGGTATTTAAGGGTAGAATGATATGTGAACATATTAAAGTGTTTACCCAGTAAATAATGCCTAAATTTTTTAAGTGCATATACCATGGCTAGGCCTTCTCTTTTTGTGGTGTTGTAGGTATGCTTTGATTCTGAAAATTTTTTCCTTGCAAAGGATATAGGATGGTCTAAGTCCCCTGCTCCTATTCGTGCCATAATTTCTCAAATTTCTATGGTTGATGCATCTACATGCACATGAAATGTATTTTCCCAATCTGGGAATACTAGGATAGGTGTTGTGACCATGTTTTCTTTTAAGGTGTCCAAACCTTATTGACAATCCTAATTCCACTTGAATCTGATTTCATTCTTTAACAATTTTTCCATTGGTGTAGTAATCTATGCATACCCCTTTATAAATTTTATGTAATAGCTTGTATGTCCCAGTGTTTCTCTCAACTGGCACACTGACTTTGGTGGTGGTAAATTGACAATGACTGCAATCTTAGCAGGATCCACTAGTAAACCTTGTTTACACACTATATGTCCCAAAAATATTCCAAAAGGTGTCCCAAAAATTCATTTATTGATGTTCAATGATATTTGGCATTGCTTGCATATTTCCAACATTGTCCTTAACACTTATACATGATCCTTTAACAAACTATATACAATCCAGTCATCTAGATACACTTCTAAAAATTGATGTATGAATTCCTTAAAAGAAGTTATGACCACTCTTGAAAATATGGTTGGTACATTCTTCAACCCAAATTGCATGATTGTGTATTGATGGGATCCCCATTCTGTAGAAAAAGTAGTCTTATACCCATCCTCCGGAGCTATTTTGATATGATAGTAACCTAAGAATCCATATGTAAATGAATATACTTCCTGGTCTCCCACATTCTCTAAGACTTCATCTATAAAAGGGGTAGGGAAAGGGTCATGTAAGAAATCACCATTAAGTTTCCTCAGATATAAACAGATCCTTATCCCCCCTTGTTTATTTTCTTGAACTACCATCGGGCTTATCCATTCAGATTCCTCTACAGGTTCTATGATACTAACTTCCAACATTCTATCAATTTATTCTTTCAATTTCTTCTTATATATTAGATTCAGTCTGTAAGGTCTCTTCCTGACAGGTCTTGCCTAATTTTTGAGAGGTATCTTCATCTCTCCTAGCTCTCATGATGTACCTTTCATCTCTGTAAAATTTGTTGGGAACAGGTCATTATATTCGTGCAGTAACTATGTTATTATTTCTACTGTTTGTTCATCCCAATAGTCTCTAATACTTTCCATTTTGGGATTTCCACTTGTCCCAATGTTGACTTTCCTCACTTTTATTGGCATCAAATACTTTTGACTCCAGAGACGAACCTTCATCCACCTCTCTTTCTCCTTCAATTTATGTAATATGAATGTTGCATGGATCATCCTCATCCTCATATGAATGGAGCATGACAATAGTTCTTTGACTCTCTGCCTATTCTGTTGTTGATATTTTGTCATCATTTCAACCTCCAGTTCATCAATAAATATCACTCCTCTTATATGCTTCAATGTTGAGGTTTTCATGTTCAAATGAGAAGGTTACTACAAAGTTCCATTGTAAGGTTGTTCATTCTGTAGCACTTATGTGCATCTCCTAGTCTACATACCAGTTCTCTAGGATTCCTTCCAATGTATGGATGAAGTGATGAGGCCATTATTATGGTTGTGTCATCCTCCATTGTGTTTTTCACTTCTCCAAATGTTCTACTGGTGTCCCTTTCCCATCGCACCTCTGCATTTTATTTCTCCCATGTTATGCACCAAATGTAATGCGCAGTAATCACTTACATTGGTACCAATCCTGAATTGTTTCTTTGTGCATGCCATACCATAGTGTAGGTGTGTCCTTGAGTGAAATATCTAGGGCTAAGATCCTCTGATTTTATAACACTTATTCTTCATATTTTGTCGGATATTCCTCTAAGTCATTTGCCCCATGGAAACTAGGAGGTTCTCTTACCTCTATACCAACCCATCTTACTGCGTGGTCTATTCTTATGCACCTTCTTGTGGAAACTTCATGTAATCATTGTTGCCAATTCTCCAAACATGTATCTAAGTCAGAATCACCTAATGTGATACTTCTCTAGCTGAGTACCCCATCTGTAGTTGGTTTCACATAGTCTTCTCCATGCACAGTGGTTCTGTACAACTAGTTTATTTCCTCCAGATATAAGCAAGTGGGTTCTACAAACCTTTCTCATTATGAAGGGTATAATGGCACAATTACTCTATATTTAATTGATTCAAACGTCATTTTCCTTGTCTCCAAGTTGATTATGGATTGGTTATCAAATTCCCAATCCAGTCCAAGCAATGTTGGATAAGATTTTGTGCCATCTATTATCTCTATTACTTAGAAATCTACCATAGTGCACACTCCATCCAAATCTACTGTCGCCCCTTTAAGCCTTTCCAATTGGTAACACTCTGTGTTGATTTTCTAGTTTCAACTGGATAGGTGAATAGCCTAGTGTGGGTTCTCCCATGCACTGCCATGTCTTCTTAGGTAAAAAATTTACTTATGAGCCCAATTCCAGTATAATATCACCCATATTGAAATCCCCAATATTAGGATTTAGTTTGAATTCCATGCCTTCTTGTATGGAGATGATTGATTGTTTTCTGCTCTAATTTTCCTTCTACCTTTGTGTTACATCTTTCTAGAATATTTTTCAAGATCTTGATAGATGATGGATCCTTTAATAACTTAATGCAGGATTTATAATTTTTGTTTTATGTTACTTACTTTCTCTAAAGGTTGTGCTTCACTAGTGTGGTCCATTGAGGAGGGAATTTTGTACATTGGTACATTATGAGTGTGTTGCACAGTTGATGTAGACACAACATTTTGGTTGAGAAACTCTTGTCTTTCCTCCTTGAGTGTTTCCTTTTCTTTTCATGCATCAAAATGCTTCGGTGGTTCGGTATTCTCCTTCACCCATTTGTGTTGCTCTAGATCTTGTCTTACTACATCGACTCTTATCTTGGCTCCTCCTAGCATAACTATGTTGATGTTTCTTCCATCATCCCTGGATTCTACAGAAATCCATTGTACATTCTAGTTGTTCTAGTTCCTCTTTTCTTGGATCTTTCCCAAGAGTGCTGTACAATATTTTGTATCATGGTCTGTTGCGCGACAATACATACATGTCGTTGGTGGAAGTGGAAAATCCCTTGCATAATTTCCTGGTTGTTGGAATTTATGACACACTATTGGGCCTCTACCTCTTCCAAATCCTCCTCTACCTCATCCTCCACCTCTGTATCCCACTCGATCTCCTCGTGGTGTGTTGTACTAAGGTACCCGGTTATACTATGCGGGGTTATATTGTGGTTGTGAATTATTGTATTGTGGTTGTGCGTTGTTATACTATTTCTACACATTGTTATATGGAGGTGTTACTTGTTTGAACTGAGGTGCAGATTTCCCTATCATCATTTCTACTTTCACCCTATAAGTATCTGAAGTTCTTTCTCTCATCATCTCCATTTTCCTACAATATTTATCATCATAACCCACTGATTTGCAAAAATTTCAATACGAACTTTTGGGTACTATATGGTACTTCTACATCATTGGACAATGATATCGATCATACCCATGTGTTTTATAGATCTCACACCATGGTCCTCCTGTTGGAAAAGGGTTTGGTACTCTTGTTTCCATGTATTCTGTGAAAGTTGGACATTCATTCTTATGGTGTCCTTGTGTCCTGCATGTGGTACACCAAACAACTTCTCTTTTCTCTTTTCCCTTATTCTGGTTAAGTTGAAATGTTAGGTTCTTCAAATCCTCCTTTTGCTCCTCTATTGTTGGATTTGACTTCTGATACTAGTTCTCTTCTACATGTAAGGCTGCCTGCAGAGCCTCTACATGAGTTTGGAACTTTTGTTGTCTTAATGGGTATTTCAAATGTTGTAACAGTGAGTTCACAAATAAGTGTCTATGTTGCATGTTAGTCATTGCATACTTCAACTTACCTTTGAGATGCTTAAACCATTCATCAATCTGTCATACATAATCACCTAGTTTTTTCCTGATTTCAATCATCTCATTCATGTATTGGTCCTTTGAGATAGGATTCTGAAATTTGTTTATCGATATCCTTTTCACGTCTGCAATAGTCCTTGTTACTCTTGGTGGATTGTTTGCATCTAGGCTCATATACCAATCCAGTGCGCAGTCTCTTAGTGTGATATATAATTGTGCACATTTTGTATTATCATATGTGATCTTCTTTGCTTCCTAGATCTTCTCGTGGATGAATAGTTCTTTTGAGGGTCCTCTGATGCCTCTCCTCGAAATTCTGGTAACCTGATCGTGGGACCATGTCCTTCCATTCTAAACTTTGTTGAACTACTACCTCCGCGCAATGTAGATACTTGATTCTTACTTCTTGAACTATCTCCTCCAGTTGATGCGCTTTGACTGGATCCTTGTCCTATCGTTCCTCTGCCACTAAAATTTGGTTGTCTATACATTGGTGTTCTTTCTAGCATACTAGTCACACATGGAGTTATGGGTTCCACACTGACAATGACCTGGATTGGAGTTCTTCCTTTTGTTCCTACCCTTGGATCTCATGTTTTCCTTTCATATGTTGCACATAGGATTTCCTCAATCTGCTCCACAACCCAGAGATCCTCTACCTCTTCTTCATCACTTTCCAAGCCCTCTCTATCAGCTATGGCTCTCTTATTATTATTCATCTTATATGGGTAGGATTATTCATTGTGTGTCTTTCCAGTTGTTTCCATTATCTACTTTATCTAGTCTTCATCCATCATGATTGGTTTCATGGCCTCCTTCTTCTTTCCCTTATCCATTTCTTCCTCCATTTCTCCACCTCTTTTCAGTGCTTCTCCCCTTCCCCCATGCACACAGGGAAGTTTAGTTGTCTGATTCCATGGTCATCACACTGTTGTTATATAATAAAATATTGATTGAAGTATACAATGATCTGATATACCTACCTCTTGGTCCTTTTAGAAAATCCTACTTTGTTACAATGTAAGACTTTGAGGTATCTATTGCAAATTCAGTGATAAACCCTGCAACAATAATGTCTAACTAGAAATATATTGTGCGCATAAACTTGTTGTAACTGCATGATCTCCATAGGATTCCACTTCAGTTTTCTTATACGATTTTTTGGGTGGTTGTATTTTAACCTCAATAGCCACTCCTGCAACAAATGTGGGAAATCATAGAAAATACCTCATGCAAGTCACTAAATACATATGTGTTAACATATTTGTGCGGTGTTAACTTAGGTTTTTTTTTATCCTTCTACACAAACTCAAGTTCCTTTGTTTTAAACCATCTTTCAATCTCCACCTTCGTTGGATTCCATGGCCTAAACATCCCCTTCTATACTTTCATTCTTTATGTGATTCTTCCACGGATCCTTTCCACTCAATCATATTCAATTCCAGCCGAAAAAAAAAACATTTATTGGTTTGATTGTCTCTCTTTTACTTCTTGGGCTGATCTAGGTTCATATCTGAATAGGTTTCCAACAAAACCCTCTAAAACTATCAACCCTCCTGGTAAACCAAAAGGAAACACATCACACAGAGTGCACTGCACAGTCTCACCCGAGATAGCTCTATGGGTGACTACAATTCTCAAGTTCTTACAGTCTATGAATGATTGGGGATCTGGTGTTGTGTTTTATCTTCTTCATGCATTCATCTGGTTATTCCTTCAACTCTTCCTAGGAATCATTCAGCTTTTAGGCACATGCATGGATTCTAATACATCTCAGTAATCATTAATCTATAAGATAACCATTAACAGAAATTAAACATGCAAGAAACATTACAGATAACACATGTTTTATCATGGTTCACCCCCTTCTGGGATACGTCCGCAAATATTTGGCTTATTTTCTCTTTTATTTAGTACTCTGCAAAATATGGTGATGCGCACACTACATCTCCCATCATACAATCATGAAAAAGGTTCAATGACCTCTGTGAGGCAGACTAAATCACACCAGTCTCCTCAATCTATGATCTAACCCTCAAAACCTAGCCTACTTGTCTCTTCTATATCTCAATATATATTACAGCAATAGCTTAACTACAATCATTGAACCACAAAACCAGAACAACTATTGGACCCCAACCTAGACCTCCTAGGTTCATATTTATAGTATTTTGCAGTCTTATAGTCGTTAAATTATTTATTAAAAACCCTAACCCTAACATGGTTAGGTATTCCTTCTTGTGCACCTTGCATGTTTCTCCTCTTGCATGCTTCTTTTCCTCGCACATGTTGCTTTTCCTGCCAGTTGTTCTTCTCCAAGATTAGGCCTTTCCTTCCAAAATGAGGTCTTTCCTCAAAATAGGTTTGCGCCCGACAAATAGTTTATCATCTATATGGAATAATTTAATATATCCTTAGACTTTGATATCTACAACCACAAAATATCCCAACTAGTGCATATGCAACTTAACTAGATGTTTTAGAAGCTTGATGTCATATAGCATAACCATATCCCTATTACAAAATATTTCCCCTACAGACAGGTGAAATCTCCCTTGTATATCTAGACCCCTATTGACCAAGATAGAAAAAAAAAACAAATGGACACTAACATTCCTTTAGATCTATTATTTATGTCTATATGCAGAGAATATATAAGAAAGAAGTGTGACTTACTCCTTTTCGATGGTTTTCCTCGTTGATCTTCAATCTTTGGCCTTGTTGTCCAAGATCCTGTCGCAATGAAGAAAGTATGAAAGGAATAGAACAATACCTTCTGATTCTACAATATATCATAATACAAGAGAAGATCTATATATATATATATATATATATATATATATAAACAACAATATGAAGGAAATAGGCCAAGTTATGTATTATGAAAACATGGGAACTTACAACCTTGTTGCGTTA
>CBVK0101466014.1:0-19968 GCA_900067695.1 Picea abies | reverse complement strand
TAACCCTAGGAGATGAAGCACCAAAAGTCATGTGGGCCCCGTTGGGGTAATTTAGTACATCAATTTCCTGGTGTCATAACTTTTTCATACGATCTCCATTTTAGGCATGTGATAGCCCGTTGAAAAGGTATTTTCGAGAACTACATATTATCCCATCAAAATTTGACTTTATTTGTAGTTTGACAGTGGCAAGTTGAAAAAACATTGTTTAGGGCCTCAAAATGGCCCCGGAAGTACATAAAGATGTACTGACATGAAAACTACCAAAATAAGTATGTTGAAATAGGTGGGAGACCACCAATATACACCTGGATGTTGTGTAAGGCTTCAAGACATCCCCGTGAGAGGAAACCCACAATTACAAAGAGATGTCACCATTATAGAGAAACACATTGAACTGAAAACTGTCAAGATAAGCCAAATGGAATTTGGAACAGGTGGGTGGCCACCAATATCCATATCGATCAAAATGAGTACAAGGAGAAGCTTGCAAAGTTCCAAGGGAAAGAGCTAGGGTCCATCCAAATATTGAAGAAAGAAGATAAAGAGAACAAAGAACATAAGAAATCCATTACATTGAGAATATACCTTACATAAACTATAGTGAAGGAAGTCTTGCATTCATGTGGGACAAGAGGAAGGGAAACCTACATATGACCAAAAAAATGACAGTGCTTGGCTTGGCCCTTATATCGTCAAGAATAAGTCCAAAAAAGAGAAGTAATATTTGACAACTTTGGATAGAAGAAATATGCCATTACTAGTGGATGGGTCTCTTCTTCGACTCTACATCCAAGATACTTAACTTTGTCAGGGCCTAGGCCCTAGGTAAGTAAGAAGGTCATATCACTTTCCTTGCATTTGTATCTTGATTTATCATAGCAATTTAGCTGCATTTAATTTTTTATTTTTCTCTACTTCCATATTGCTTTCATCATGTTACATATTTAGTTTAGAAATTTTTGAAAAAAATGCAAAATTTTCTTTCCTAGATTAGTTTTCTTTTTTGGTTTTTTGTTATATATGGACAAAGGGTGATAGAACCACCCTAGATTTTACAGTTTTATGTTTCAATCTAGGCACAGGTCCACCGGGAAATGTTGCAGTCCTCATGCACTCTACGACAAGTACATGTCCCCAAGTAGGAGTCAGATGTTATCCCCAATTCCTAAGGATAACTAAGGAGATGATGTCTCGATTCCCTCAGGTTGCATACATGGAGTATTGAGAGATGACTTGACCAACAATGTCCACTTGCACAGACATAAACCCACCTTTCCACCATAGGTCCAGGTTCATCATGACGATATCCACCACATATGATAACTTCCGGAAGACATTGGGTATTGCTCCATGAGGTACAAGCCAGGTATTATAGTGAGTGTCATTTCAATATTTGAGGCATTTACGTTTGTTTCATTTAAAACAAATTTTGATTATCTAATGTTTCTTGGAAATTATTGTAATTTCCTTATTTGACTTTGGTGGTTGATATTGTGCCCTAGTATGTCGGTCACCCTTATGGATAAATTAGCTACTAGGAGGTCCTCTTGATGAGTCATCATGCCATTCCTGACCATACTTGTCACTAGCCTAAATATGACCAAAAAAATGACAGTGCTTGGCTTGGCCCTTATATCATCAAGAAGAAGTCCAAAAAAGAGAAGTAATATTTGATAGCTTTGGATAGAAGAAATATGCCATTACTAGTGGATGTGTCTCTTCTTCGAATCTACATCCAAGATACTTGACTTTGTCAAGGCCTAGGCCCTAGGTAAGTAGGAAGGTCGTCTCTCTTTCCTTGCATTTGTATCTTGATTTATCATAGCAGTTTAGTTGCATTTAATTTTTCATTTTTCTCTACCTGCATGTTGCTTTCATCATGTTACATACTTAGTTTAGAAATTTTTGAAAAGAATGCAAAATTTTCTTTTCTAGATTAGTTTTCTTTTTTGTTTTTTTGTTATATATGGACAAAGGGTGATAGAACCACCCTAGATTTTACATTTTTTGTTATATATGGACAAAGGGTGATAGAACCACCCTAGATTTTACAGTTTTTGTTTCAATCTAGGCACAGGTCCACCGGGAAATGTTGCGGTCCTCATGCACTCTATGACAAGTACATGTCCCCAAGTAGGAGTCAGATGTTATCCCCAATTCCTAAGGATAACTAAGGAGATGATGTCTCGATGCCCTCAGGTTGCATACATGGAGTATCGAGAGATGACTTGACTAGCAGTGTCCACTTGCATAGACATAGACCCACCTTGCCACCACAGGTCCAGGTTCATCATGACGGTATCCACCACATAAGATAACTTTCGGAAGACATTGGGTATTGCTCCAGGAGGTACAAGCCAGGTATTATAGTGAGTGTCATTTCAATATTTGAGACATTTACGTTTGTTGCATTTAAAACAACTTTTTATTATCTAATGTTTCTTGAAAATTATTGTAATTTCCTTGTTTCACTTTGGTGGTTGACATTGTGCCCTAATATGCCAGTCACCCTTAGGGATAAATCAGCTACTGGGAGGTCCTCTTGATGAGTCATCATGCCATTCCTGACCATACTTGTCATGTCACTTTCCACACTTCATTCCCTCATCTCCTTACCTTTTGGGATTTTTGGGTGTATTGACCCAAGAAGGGATTGTCCCTCATTTCATGGGAAGAACGGGCTGAAGGCCCAGAGGATTGTAGCTGGAAAAAGATAAATCCAATCATGAACCTTCTATATGCTCACCCAGGGATCCAAAGGATAATGAAATGTCTCTCATAAAAAGCTAATGGGACCCATGAAAAATAACTAATACAAAATTCCAACTAAGGTGGAGCATGTGTGGGCATTGTTTTTCATGCTTAGGTAGAAGCCCTACACATGGTTTCAACTTAGGGAAGCATGATGTGACTAGGGTATATTCAAGGTGGGAACAATATTTCATGCTTAGGTAGAATCCCCACATTGTCTTCAACCTAGAAACATATTAAAAATAACAAAAGGCAATAAATGGGCTTGGAAAAGGGTTGCATTAAAAACGAAGGTGCAACACACCCTCTAGAAAGACACCTGTAAATAAGATACTATGATCCCTTGTATGTCATGAACCCCATTTCCAAGAGTCTTTCCCCCATCCATCTCACTTTTTCCACTTGTCTCAAAGAGGGGTCCCCTTGGGAAACTCTCCTAATCTTGAGGATTCACCCAATAGGTCGGTTTGTAAACCTTCCCATACCTAAACTTGGAAAATTGCATAGGATCTTTGAGAACTTGTTTATTTTGATGAGGTGGTTTAGATGTACATGCTTATATGGATAATTTATTGATTTGATTTACTTATCATGATGCATTTTAATTGAGATCCTTGGAAGGCACATTCATTGTCTTTGCAAGACCTAGTTGGTGGACAGATTTGGAAGACCCAGCCTTGCTTGGGCTTCCTTGGGGCTTGAATCCCACATGTTGGATACCATGGCCCATGCACCAGATGAAGATGCAAGCCTTTGGAGGCCTGAAGAGACATCAAGGAGGACCTAACCCAACCCTTTTCTAGCCCTACGATTTTCTCTTGATGCTAAAATGTCACTTCTTAGGAGCTTGACACCACCCTAGGGCTAGGGTTATGGTGGTGGTTTTGTTGCGAATTGACACTTGACATGTTTTGAGAGGAGAAGGCTTGGCTTGGAGGAGGAAGACCTAGCACATGAGAGGGATGCCCTAGGATGCCCAACAACTTCCACTTTCCACTCCAACGACTTGCAAAAGGTGCCAAAACATTACCCTAGAAGAGGGATGACAACACTTTAGGGTTTCTTATGTGCATTTTTAAAGTTAAATTTGAATTTTATAATGTAAAGGGGCAAAGTAAGGGTTGTTGACCCTTTACTTTATGGTTTACCCTAAAATTAAGTGGACAAACATAAAGTAATTTTATTTTTTGATAAATACAAATTAGTTATGTGTGTTTGTGTTTTATATTTTAAATTTGATTTATTGATATATATGTTCCTAAAAAGAATTTTATGTGAATTAGATACGACGACAATGATGAGTGCAACAACAACAACAACTAGAAGAAAAAAAAATTAATTCACAAACTACATATGCAAACCTCCGCAGTTAAATTTTGTGGAGGTTTTGCATTGCAGAGGAAAAAATAGAGGTCATTCTTTAGTGCCTCTCATAATTTAGTGCATGGACCTGATTCTCCACCACTTCCTTAGTTCTCTCCCTCGCATCTCCTCCTCGACAGGTCACTCAAATTTCTGTAAGATACCATCCTCGTGATTCCTGAATCCATAATATGAACTGGTGTCAATGCATTTGTAAATTGCATACCTAAACCTTTTGTTCTTCCCCTTGAGGGGGATTGTCAAATAAATATTTGAGGATAGGGAGGAATTTCATAGCCCTGAAGTATCTATAACCATGGCCATTTTTGGTAGCATTGGGAACATAAACTTCGTTCCCTTCCAAGTCCATCATCTTGGCCCCTACTTCGGCATAAGTAGGACTACCAAGCTCTACGAGCAGTGCTTCCCAGTGCCCCTTTTTCCTATTCAACATGAAAGGACCTTGGTGGATGTATTAATTATAATATTGTGTCAACCTCAAGAATGACGTTAGGTCCATATTGTATATTTAATAGAAATTAAGAAGCACATTTGTTAAAACAACTGATGATCCATAAGATTTTTCGTCATGCCTTATCACTAAATATTAAGCATGGCCTTGGCCTTGGCTTGCCCCTCCATGAAATCCTTGCCCGTGTACTTATTGAGAATCTTGTGTTTCTTCTTCTCGACAACCATGCGCTCGAACACTTTCTCATCCGGAAGGGGAACATGGACAAGAAAATATCACTCTCTCTGTTGTTGGTTTCCCTTGTCCTTCTCTCTCATTTCTTTTTCCACATCCTCCTCTTCCTCGAATAGGACCAAATTAATGGCAATGACCTCCCCACTCTTGATCATCAACCCGACCTCCCTCTTGATAGAATCGATTCTCTTCCACTCCCTTAGTGCTCTGGCCCACATCTCCTCCTCCGTGGACCACTCTACCTTCTCCAAGATACCATTCTTGTCATCTTTGTCGCCATAATAACTGGCATCAATTCACTTGTAAATCGCATACCTAGACCCCTTCTTCTTCACCTTGGGTGGATTATTGAATAACTCTTTGATGTCGGGGAGGAATTTTACAACCCCACTTGTACAATTGGTTGCTCGAAGTTTGTAACATGCCATATTCTTGCAATCAATTGTACAAGTGTGGCTAGGAAATTCCTACCCGACGTTAAAGAGTTATTCGATAAACCCCTTGAGGTAAAGAAGAGGAGGTCTAGGTATACAATTTACAAGCGAATTGATGCCAGTTATTATGACAATAGGGATGATGAGAACAATATCTTGGAGAAAGACCAAGGACCTATGGAGGAGGAGATGCAGGCCAAAGCGATGAGGTAGTGGAAAAGGATCAAGTCTATGTAGAGGAAGGCTAGGTTGATGACTAAGAGAAGGGAGATCATTCCCATTAAGTTGGTTATATTCTAGGAAGAGGAGAGTACAGTGGAAGAAATGGAAGAGTAGGACAAGGGAAACCAACAATAGAGAGAGTGAGAGTTTGTTTCCCATGTGCCCCTTTTGGATGAGAAAGTGATCGAGTGCATGGTTGTGGAGAAAATGAGACATGATCTTCTTAGTGTGTACAGAGGTGAGGATCTCATGGAGGAGCAGGCCAAGGCCAAGAAAATTCTTAATATTTAGCGATAAGGCATGTTGACAAAGCTTATGGATCATCAATTGTTTTTCCAAATGTGCTTCTTAACTTCTATTAAATATAAAATATGGAACTTAGGTCATTGTTGAGGTTGACACGGTATTATAATTAAGACATCCACTAGGTTCATTTATTTTTAAACAAGGAAAAGGGGAAATGTGGAGATCTAATAGTAGAGCATGGCAGTCCTAACTATGCCAAAGTAGGGGCCAATATGACAGACTTGGAAGGCAATGAAATTGATGTATTCAATGCCATCGACAAGGGCCCCAATTATAGATACTTCGGAGCTACACAATTCCTCCCCATCCTCAAAGAGATAATCAATAAGCTCCCTTGAGGCAAAGAAGAGGAGGTGTGTGTATGCGATTTACAAGTGAATTATTGCTAATTAATATTATGGCTACATGAATGACAAGTACGATATCTTGGAGAAAGTTGAGTATCCCTCAAAGGAGGATATGGGAAGTAGAGCACTGAGGAAGTGGTAGAGGATTGAGTCTGTGAGGCAAATTACGAGAGGCACAAAAGAGTGATCACCTCTGCAAAGCACAACCCCCTCAAAACTTTAATTGTGGAAGTTTGCATACGTACTTTGTCAATTAAAATATTTCTCAATGCATTTTTATGTAACAACCGCATCGATGCGCTTTCAATCACACTAGTGTACTATAAACAATATAGCACATATGTATATTGTGTTTTTTCAAATCATGTTGATGTTGTTGTTGTTTTATTTATAAAATGTATTACAAATATGCTAATGATTTCTCTATTTTTAAATTAAATTTAAGATGTATTACTCATTTCAATTTAGAGTTGCCATATAATGTTAACTTAAGTTTTATGAAATCATTTACTTTAAATTGTAATTGCAAAAACTTATAACCATTAATGTCATATAATGTTTAATTCTTCTTTAAGGTAAATTGTTTAATTTCCAACAAGATATAATATGTTGTTTAAACATGTTTACAAAGAAAAATTATTGTTATGAAATGTTATTTTCACATTTATTTTGTTGATAAATTGTTCATAATTAAATTTAGAATTGTTATATTTTTTAAAAATGATTATAATCATAATTTTTAAATATGAAAATGAAATCATTAATAATAATGAATTTTAAATACGAATTTTTAAAAAAATATAATTATTAAATATGAAAATGAAATCATTAATAATAATGAATTTTAATATACACAATTTGTTTTAAATGAATTTATAATTTTTTGCTCCACCACCAACTTTATGAATCTCCTCATAAGGAAATGTAAGTATCTGATTTGGTTAGTGGAAAAATTAATTAATTTTTTAAGGTTAAAGAATATTAAATTTAAATTAATTTTATATTAATATTTAAAAATATAAAAAATATTAAGCAAATTTTGCATTACAGAGGAAAAAACAGAGGTCATTCTTTAGTGCCTCTCATAATTTAGTGCATGGACTTGATTCTCTACCACTTCCTTAGTTCTCTCCCTCACATCTCCTCCTCAACAGGTTGCTCAACTTTCTGCAAGATACCATCCTCGTCATTCTTGAAGCCATAATATGAACTGGTGTCAATGCATTTGTAAATTGCATATCTACACCTCTTGTTCTTCCCCTCGAGGGGGATTATCAAAGAAATCTTTGAGAATAGGGAGGAATTTCATAGCCTTGAAGTATCTGTAACCATGGCCCTTTTCTGTAGCACCAGGAACATAAACTTCGTTTCCTTCCAAGTCCATCATCTTGGCCCCTACTTCGGCATTAGTAGGACTACCAAGCTGCTTCCAATTCAACATGAAAGGACCTCGGTGGATGTATTAATTATAATATTGTGTCAACCTCAAGAATGAAATTAGGTCCATATTGTAAATTTAATAGAAATTAAGAAGCACATTTGTTAAAGCAACTGATGATCCATAAGATTTGTCATCATGCCTTATCACTAAATATTAATCATTGCCTTGGCCTTGACTTGCCCCTCCATGAAATCCTTGCCCGTGTACTTATTGAGAAGCTCGTGTTTCTTCTTCTCCACAACTATGTGCTCGAACACTTTCTCATCCGGAAGGGGCACATGGACAACAAAATCTCACTCTCTCTGTTGTTGGTTTCCCTTGTCCTTCTCTCTCATTTCTTTTTCCACATCCTCCTCTTCCTCGAATAGGACCAAATTAATGGCAATGACCTCCTCACTCTTGATCATCAACCCGACCTCCCTCTCGATAGACTCGATGCTCTTCCACTCCCTTAGTGCTCTGGCCCACATCTCCTCCTCCGTGGACCACTCTACCTTCTCCAAGATACCATTCTTGTCATCTCTGTCGCCATAATAACTGGCATCAATTCACTTGTAAATCGCATACCTAGACCCCCTCTTCTTCGCCTTGGGGGGATTATTAAATAACTCTCTGATGTCGAGGAGGAATTTTACAACCCCACTTGTACAATTAGTTGCTCGAAGTTTGTAACATGCCATATTCTAGCAATCAATTTTACAAGTGCGGCTAGGAAATTCCTACCTGACATTAAAGATTTATTCGATAAGCCCCTTGAGGTAAAGAAGAGGAGGTCTAGGTATGCAATTTACAAGCTAATTGATGCCAGTTATAATGACAATAGGGATGATGAGAACAATATCTTGGAGAAAGACCAGGGACCTATGGAGGAGGAGATGCAGGCCAAAGCGATGAGGGAGGGGAAAAGGATCAAGTCTATGTAGAGGAAGGCCAGGTCAACGACTAAGAGCAGGGAGATAATTTCCATTAAGCTGGTTATATTCTAGGAAGAGGAGAATAGGGTGGAAGAAATGGGAGAGCAGGACAAGGGAAACCAACAATAGAGAAAGCGAGAGTTTGTTTCCCATGTGCCCCTTTTGGATGAGAAAGTGATCGAGCACATGGTTGTGGAGAAAATGAGACATGATCTTCTTAGTGAGTACATAGGTGAGGATCTCATGGAGGAGCAGGCCAAGGCTAAGGAAATTCTTAATATTTAGCGATAAGGCATGTTGACAAAGCTTATGGATCATCAATTGTTTTTCCAAATGTGCTTCTTAACTTATATTAAATATACAATATGGAACTTAGGTCATTCTTGAGGTTGACACAGTATTATAATTAAGACATCCACTAGGTTCATTTATTTTTAAACAAGGAAAAGGGGCAATGTAGAGATCTGATAATAGAGCATGGCAGTCCTAACTATGCCAAAGTAGGGGCCAATATGATAGACTTGGAAGGGAATGAAACTGATGTATTCGATGACATCGACAAGGGCCCCAATTATAGATATTTCAAGGCTACACAATTCCTCCCCATCCTCAAAGAGATAATCAATAAGCTCCCTTGAGGAAAAGAAGAGGAGGTGTGGGTATGCGATTTACAAGCGAATTGTTGCTAGTTAATATTATGGCTACATGAATGACAAGTACGATATCTTGGAGAAAGTTGAGTATCCCTCAAAGGAGGAGATGGGACGTAGAGCACTGAGGAAGTGGTAGAGGATTGAGTCTGTGAGGCAAATTATGAAAGGCACAAAAGAGTGATCACCTTTGCAAAGCACAACCTCCTCAAAACTTTAATTGTGGAGTTTGCATACGTACTTTGTCAATTAAAATATTTCTCAATGCATTTTTATGTAACAACCGCATCGATGCGTTTTCAATCACACTAGTTTACTATAAACAATATAGCACATATGTATATTGTGTTTTTTCAAATCATGTTGATGTTGTTGTTTTATTTATAAATACGCTAATGATTTCTCTATTTTTAAATTAAATTTAAGATATATCACTCATTTCAATTTAGAGTTGCCATATAATGTTAACTTAAGTTTTATGAAATCATTTATTTTGAATTGTAATTGCAAAAACTTATAACCATTAATGTCATATAATGTTTAATTCTTCTTTAAGGTGAATTGTTTAATTTCCAACAAGATACAATATGTTGATTAAACATATTTACAAAGAAAAATTATTGCTATGAAATGTTATTTTCACATTTATTTTGTTGATAACGCTATAATAATTGTTCATAATTAAATTTATAATTGTTATATTTTTAAAAAATTATTATAATCATAATTTTTAAATATGAAAACGAAATCATTAATAATAATGAATTTTAAATACGAATTTAAAAAATATATATAATTATTAAATATGAAAATGAAATCATTAATAATAATGAATTTTAGTATACACAATTTGTTTTAAATGAATTTATAATTTTTTGATCCACCACCAACTCTACGAATCTTCTCATAAGGAAATGTAAGTATTTCATTTGGTTAGTGGAACAATTAATTAATTTTTTAAGGTTAAAGAATATTAAATTTAAATTAATTTTATATTAATATTTAAAAATATAAAAAATATTAAGCAAATTCAATAAATAAAATAAACAAAAGTCCATGTGCAGATATTATAGGGAGCTTAGTCCCCATCTTTGATGTTATGATTGTAACATGAAACCAACCACTTTATAAAACAAATGTCAAATTAAACAATATATTTACATTAGTTCCATTGAATATCCAAAAATACAATTACTCAATCATCTTTTTCTTTTGCCCCAAGGAGACATCTAAAGGTAGAACTAATGCAAGGCATTTTTGACGAGCGGTTAGTGGTCTACAAAAGTTATAGTTTATTAACAAATTGTCACTAGGAGACAAACTGCATATTGCATGCACAACAACAAATCTGGATGCCTTCCTTTTCATAAAGAACTCTTTGTCATTGGAGTGTTCCCCAAAGCAACAATTTACACTAAATAATGAGGACCTGCAACTATTTATGTACCTTGCGATGTTCCCATGAGTTCATGGACAACCATCGATATATAATAGGTTTTTTTTGTTAAAGTTTGCAAAAGCACAACCATTCATTCACATACTATACATGGAAATGCTATGTTTGTATTTAACAATATTCAAGTAATCAGATCGACTATAAAGAGGACCAAAAAATGACATAAGTGCAATTGAATGTTTGGGAGGAAAAAATACACATGAAAGAATAAACATTGCAATATCGATTTTAGACTTGGCAATTACATAACCATTACCACACAAAGTGAATTCAGTTCCAAGATTGGGCACATGCATGGAAGATGGCCAAGCTCCATACAAAGCTTGGTTGTAACAATTTTGGTATTTGCTTTGCAGATGGATATGAAGAGGTAATTCATCACTACTTTCCAATAATTGAATAGAAATTGGTGTGTACTTGGACATTTTTGCTCTTATCTTACACACCATTTTGGATATGCTAATAGAGATGTTTTGGGTAGTATTGATATCATACTTTGGCTCATTATAGGAACTCTCCATTGACTCGACAAAAGGAGATGGGTTGGCCAATTTGGGACAAAACGTAGTTGTTCTGGCTTCAAATTTTTCAAAAACGGAGCATATGGAAGTGTTCCTACATGTCTTTTTTATATCACCTATTGGATTCTTGAACATAGTGGGAGGTATTAGACCATCAACTTTGGGTATTTGATCATTAATATAACGGGACAATGTCATGCCGAGAGTTCTTCTTCAACCCTTTACATTTTGAACAACCACATACCACTGACATGTCATAAAAGAGATCCAATTCACGATGTAATATCGTTGACCTAGGCTACAGGTTACTAGAAGATGGCATGTTACAATTGGCAAGGTAAAGCAACTGTCCATCAAACATTTTCTTGTAGTATCTTTCTCCTAAGAAGAGTTTGCAACGTTTTATCATTGGTGGAATATCTAGTGCATCCAAACTAGATTTTGAATTATGATCCTACAAAATTCAATGAACAATTATTCAAATGAATGTGCATAAATGACATAAATTCAATAAGATAAATGGATTATAAATAAAATCTAGACTTATTTCAAACGACGTGAGAGAAGTTGACAAAATTGCAACGATATGGAATGAGATGGAATTTGAGGAATTGGCTAATTGATATTATAACCTTCTTTTCCCTGCATTTGAGCCCAAACCCTCATCATTACTTGCATGAATTTGATATTAAAAGTTATCAGTGCTTTTAATTATTTTCTTATGCACAGGTGCATTTGTGTATATAAAATGCAATGGTGTGTCTGTATATATAGAATGCATCGGTGTGTTGCACTATGAAACACATCGAATCGTGACCTCCCTTAGAACCTCCGCAAAACAAAATATCCGTAAATTTTAATTGCAGAGGTTTGCATTTCTATTTGTTGATAAAATTGGTATCGATGCGTTTTTACGTATATGCACACCGGGGCGCATTTATTTGTGTGGCGCATTGATTTAAAGACAAATTTAATTTTTCAAATATATAGTTTACTAAGTGTTTTAATATAAAAAAAAATGTATCGATGCACTTTGTAGCACATTGTTACGATATATACATTGAAAAAACACCAAAAAAAGAGTGGGAATTTCATTTTTTGAAATGTATTTGTTTATAAATTAAAACACTATTCATTATTTTATTTTTTTAGTGGAATTTAGAGGGAATATTTGTGGAAGAAAGATTTACCACCAAAGACTTTGGAGCAGGTATATTTTTTTGAAGAGCCAAATTTGGAAGGGATATGTAGGGAACATACAAATCTGCAGAGAAGAAATTTCAGGTATGTTATTTCATTCTACCAATCTTTTTAATCTTTCCTTATTTGATTCAAACTATTTTCAATGCATGTTAAAAAAAATAAAAGGGTTTCATAGTTACCTTCGGTATTGAAATCCCTAGCTTTCTTGTTGTTTCTTTTGGTTCCCCTCTTTTTTTAAGAAACATATTTTTATAGGGTGTACTTTTTTAAGAAATAGATTTTTATAGGGTTTATTTAGTTGTATATGGGGCAATTGGTATCCATTGCATTGGTACCACTCATAGCATCGGATATCAAACCCTATAAACCCTATTGTTGTCAATGATTTTATGAAAAAACTTTTTTGCAGTACGCGGTGTGCATTGCAAAAGAAAATTGCATCAGGGCGCATTGTACATAGGTAGCGACCTGGTGTTCACTTTACAGAAAAGCACACCAGGTGCATATATCTATTAAAAGAAATGATTGGTTGAACATATAAGTAGTATTGATTTTAGTATCATATGTGTATAGGCTAGCAATGTGCAATTACTAATAGTACACATTAGTGCATGTATATGTTTGATGCCTCGGGGCATTCTGTTTAATGACGTGCATCGAAATAATAGTTTGTATAAAAAATTCATAATTTCTATTTATGATGATTCCTGATTTTTTTTTTATATAAGATGGTTGATAGAAGTTCAAAGAAAAAATCTTATTGCAACGAGTGCAATGGTATCTCATCCTAACAAGAGAGGGAGGCAAGTTCTTTAAGTTTGATTACAAATTTAATATATTTGAAATATTTTTAAGTTTAGATTAATGATATGTATTGGTTAATGAGAGTCAAGTAGGGAAAAAGCTTGAAGAAACTTGATAAGACTATTCGCAATTTGAGTGCAAAAGAGCATAAAAGCTTTATGAAAATGTTGCAAAGAGAGGAAATAGGTGGATCGAAAGGTAATCAACATGAAGTTTTACTTTAACTTTTACTAAAAATGAATTTCTTAACATTAATCATTAGCAAGTTTTAAACACTTGATTTACCAATTTTTTAATGTTATGTAGGGACTGATAGCGAGGGAATGGAATCTCATCCTAAAAGGACATAAATTCTTATGGATGTAAATGATGATGACAGATTTGTCATTATTTCATTTGGAGTGGTGGTTGAAGTTAAATTATATAGCTTTGAGGGATACAGTGGAAAGGACACATAGATATACTTTCCACTTAAAATACAAAATCAATCTAGTGACTTCAAGAATCAGGTTACTTGTACACTACAATAAGGATACTTTGGTATGTCCAGGGTACATTTCAATTTGGGATACATTAAAGTTCAGTGGGGACTCCCTTGTTTGTTGGTTTCACTAATTACAACCTTGATGATCATAAGTCTACTGTAGTTTATGTTTTCAGCCTTGGTTTTGGACCTATCACTTGGGCTTGTAAGAAGCAACATACCATTACACTTTCTTCAACAAAATTAGAGTACAAAGCAATGGTTAGTGTAAGTCAAGAAGCCTTGTGGCTTCAACAAATCCTTTCAGAGTTTGGATTCAAACAATAGCATCCAACCACCCTTTGGTGCGACAATCAAAGTGCTATCAAGCTTGCCAAAGATCTATTTCAACATCAACACAACGAACACATCACACTACACTTGCACTTCATTAGAAATCTCATTCATGATTGAGTTATTTAAGTGCTCGTTTTCCCTATAGAAGATCAAGTTGCCGAAATTTTCACAAAGCACTTACAAAAGTGAAGTTTTCAAAACTTCGATCTATGTTAGGAGTTCAAGAAGTTGTCATTAAAGGGGGATTTTTTAAATTTCCTTGAAAATAATAATAATAATAATAATAATAATAATAATAATAAATGGCCCCAAAAAAATTATAGCCAAAAAAAACTTTAAACAGGTAAAAATAAATAAAAAATAAAAAACTTATATAAAAAAACCTTAATTAAAAAACCTAAAAAAATTACCTTAATACCAAATTTTAAAAAATAAAAAAACCAAAACTTTAAAAAACCTTAAAATTACAATTAAGAAAATTTAAAATTTATATAAAAAATTAAAAAATAAAATTAAAATAAAAAATTTCATAAAAATTAAAAAAATAAATTAAAATCTTTATATTATATTATATTATATATATATAAACTAAAGTCGTCCATACGATCTGAGCCAAGCTTGTCGGGGTTGGGGCAATATCAATAGTTTGGGTGTCTTTAGTTTATATATATATAGTTCCATATATGCAACTATATATATTATATAGTTGCAAATATATAGTTACATATTATATATGAAATATAATATAAATTTTATTTTTAAGATTTATGAAGATTTTTTCATTTAAATTTTTTACTTTAATTTTATTTTTTATTTATTTTTATTTATGGTTTTTTAAAGTTTTTTTTTTTAAATTTTGTATTACAGTTTTTATTTGGGTTTTTTTTTTCTTTTTTCTTCAGTTTTTAAAGTTTTTTTGGGCCATAAGTGTGTGTTTTTTGTTTTTATTTATTTATTTATTATTTTTTTTCTTTTTTAGTCTTTTACTTTTTTCTTTAATGGTTTTTTTAATAGAAATTTGTTTTTTTTTAATTTCAATTTTGTTTTGTTTTTTTGTTTTTTTTTAGTTTTTAATTTATAAAAAAAAATAAATTATATATATTTTTTAAATATTGAAAAAGTGTTATTTAACTACAATTATTTTCTATATATTGAAGTAAAGGTAAAAAATGTGTAAAAAAATGATATTTTCCACTATATTTAAAAAGTATGGAACCATAATTTTTTTTTTTTTGGCCAGTTTGTCCATGACCTGCGGGACTAGCCTGTGGCTGAGAAACTGCGACTCAGGGACATCTAAGCCATTAAAATCACTCGAGGATCGCACCCAACCTGAGCCACACCAACCCTTAACATGCCTGGATTTTTTGTCCCCGCGGGTTTCGAACTGGTGACTTTAACATCACAGAGTGCCTTAACAACACACTTTGTCACCAACTGTCCTACACCTATGGGACAAAACCATAAATTAATTAAGGACATATAATTATATGAAAAAACTTAACTTAAAAAAATAAATGGTGTACAATATTTTTAACTTTGAATAAAGCATGGAAACATGATTAAAAACATCATTGAACAATAAAAAAACACTGTGAAAAAAAAATGTACAATTTGAAAATAAATGAAAAACAAGCATTAAAAAAGAAAGTGGAAACATTATGTATCAGAAAATTTATCAAAAAACGATCTAAAAAGGGAGATGGGTGCTACCGGTAGCACCCATTTTTAAAAACGGGGTAAAAAACTTGACCAAAAAAAAAACCGAGAACTCTACAATGTTTTTATGGAAATGTTGCAAAGAGAGGAAACATGCGGATTGAAAGGTAATCAACATTAAGTTTTTCTTTGACTTTTACTAAAAATGAATTTCTTAACATTAATCATTAACAAGTTTTAAACACTTGATTTACCAATTTTTTAATGTTATGTAGGGACCAATAGTGAGGGAATGGAATCTCGTCCTAAGACGACATAAATTCTTAAGGATGTAAATGATGATGACAGATTCGTCATTATTTCATCTGGAGTGGTGGTTGAAGTTAAATTATATAGCTTTGAGGGATACAGTGGAAAGGACACATAGATGTACTTTCCACTTACAATACAAAATCAATCTAGTGACTTCAAGAATCAGGTTACAGGTACACTACAGTAAGGATACTTTGGTATGTCCAGGGTACAATTCAATTTGGGATACATAAAAGTTCAGTGGGGACTCCCTTGTTGGTTGGCTTCACTGATTACGACCTTGATGATCAAAAGTCTATTGCAGTTTATGTTTTCAGCCTTGGTTTTGGACCTATCACTTGGGCTTGTAAGAAGCAACATATTATTACACTTTCTTCAACAGAAGTAGAGTACAAAGCAATGGTTAATGCAAGTCAAGAAGCCTTGTGGCTTCAAAAAATCCTTTCAGAGTTTGGATTCGAACAATAGCATCCAACCACCCTTTGGTGCAACAATCAAAGTGCCATCAAGCTCGCCAAAGATCTATTTCAACATCAGCACAACGAACACATCATGCTACACTTGCACTTCATTAGAAATATCATTCATGATTGAGTTATTTAAGTGCTCATTTTCCCTATAGAAGATCAAGTTGCCAAAATTTTCACAAAGTACTTACAAAAGTGAAGTTTTCAAAACTTCGATCTATGTTAGGAGTTCAAGAAGTTGTCATTAAAGGGGGATAGGTTCTAATGCCTCCTTCATTTTCCTATTATGTCACCTTTTTGAATTCTTCAATCCTATCTCAAATAGTTCTTAAGGGGGGATGTTAAGATATTTAGACACTTACGAGTTAGTTAAGATCAACTTGGCCTAACTTGTCATTAGGTTAAAGTGTGTTTCTTTAGTATGCATTAGTATGCATTTGTAATCCAACAATCACAATATGTTCCTGACATAGAGTGATTCGACAACTCATATTCTCCTCGATCTTAACGGATACATTGATCTGTGGATTAACACCTGATTGGTTCATGATCTTTATTTAAAGAACATGTAGGTTCATTTGATGATGATCAATTGTGAGAAACTCTCTTGTAATAATTTTCTTTTGGATTAATAAATTGCCTCAAGTGGCCACATTGTCTGGGGCAGTGGATGTTTCCCCACAAGGGTTTTTCCCCATAAAAACATTAGTGTGTTAATATTTGATCTGTTTGTGTGAGTGGTTATTGAAGGTGTTCATCCTCTATTGGAATACCTATTTTTTCAAACATGAATGAACAATTGACATTTCCAAGCTAAGTAACCTAGCTTGAGTGGTTAGCAAAATCCATGATGAATATGAATAGAGATATTGTTACTAGCACTAATGAAGAAATCTTCAATATGCCTTAGTTGCTAACAAATTTGAACAACAATGAAGTTGTTCCTTATTATGTATAGTTTTTAGGTGTGGAAGGACATAATGGAGGAAATGAATAACCAAATCAAGAAGCCAATGAAGAAGAATCATAACTTCTAGATGATCCTCATAATCAACCAAGTATAAAACCATTACTTGGACAAATTTTAAGGTTGCTAGTGGAGAGAGTGACAAATAAAGTAGGGAGAAGATCACCAAATCTTCTTCAATTCAATATGAGTTCATAGTTACTAACATCACGGGATTACAACATACTATTGGCTAAGGTAGAACAAAAGAAAAATATATGCTATAATTAAAAAAAAAAGAATAAGATGGATCTTGAAAATGAGAAGAGGGTAGCAAGGATTATTGTAATAGAACAACAAAAGAAAGAAATGATTCAAAGAGAAAGGGAAAGGGAAGAAAAATAACACCAAAAATAATTGGCAAGGCATGAAAAAAAACAATGGAAGGCATTGTAGAAACTTCAAAAGGAGAAAGAGAGAAAAGAGGAGCTTGACAAGAGTACAAATGAACTTGAACAAAAGATAATGTTGACCAATTTAGTTAATCAAATTGAAAAGCATACACGAATTTCCGAAGACTTGATAAATCCCCAACTATCATTTGGTTGCATCACTTACCCACTCTCTTACTATTATTTTAGGGACAAATATGAAATGCTCATTTGCAACACCTCCAATTGTTCCAGGTGTATTGCACACAAGTTAGAACTATGGTCTCCCTATTCCTCCTTGGATGCAAGCATTGAAATGGCATCAAGCAAATGCATGCAACTTAACCTACTTGGATCAATAAAATGTAGGAAACTCAACATACTTTGAAAATGTATACACTCATCCTCCTCAAGCATGAAGATGTTTTCTATTTAGACTAGCCACATGCCATGTGGATTTTTTTACAAAGGTATTTTTTTTTGGTCACCTCATTTCCCTTGGATGCAAGTTAAAGTATTGATTAGTATGTATTCATGCCCCATTTATAAGGTATTTCCTAATCAATTCTCGGGTCTTACTTTCCTTTTCAATTCAAGGCATTGTATTCAAACAATGTTGATATAAATGAAACTTTGGTTTTTTCTATCCCATACTATATTATCGTTGGCACAACTCCATCACACGACTCCTAATTACAACATATACATACCCAACATATACTTATTATACACACCCAAGCAACATAATGCATACTGAAAGAATGAAAGGATGCAATTAACTAATGCATAAGGCAAAATGAGAGATTGCACATCCTTGAAGACAATAACTATGCACACTAAAGAGAATTGAAAATATATGGAAACCAAAACATTGAGTCCATTGGAGCTTGCATTATGATCATACTTGGGTAACTACAAATGGATGCCCAAAATGAGGCAGTTATCAAATTCTTCAATGGCAGAAGAAGGGGAGGACAGTGGTCATGGGGATACAAAGAGTCCAACAATCGACATCAATAAAAATCACCCATTTAATTTTATGCTAGTACTCTACTGAATTTTCCATTTCATTCAAAAAAAACATATCTCATGAATGGGATCCGAATATATCCAAAATTTATAGTTATTTGGTTGGAACCAAACATCATATGTGCACATAGTATTTGACTCAACTCTCTAGACCCAAAACTCTATGAAAGGTATGCTCAATAATTACAACTAGAATCATTCTTCATAGCAATGAGGAAACACAAATCAAGTATGACAATGCTCACCATGTGTTGAGGTGTCCTGAGAGGCCTCTCATGCCTATAGGCAACATATATAGAATTCAAGTTTCCTATAAACTAAGGGAGGAGACCTAATTGTTATGAAATTACCAACCCCAAAGAGGTCAAAATGGAAAGATCAATACGTCACTAAACTTAAGGAATCACGAATAAGGGAGAAACATGAAGCCTACTACTTCCATTGAAGAAAAACCAATCAAGAGAAAGCTTCATAAAAGGCAGAATCCATAACACTAGTTATTTTAAATAGCCTTGTAGCTTGTTTTATAGAGATGTCTATAATAGATATATTAATGTTTATTTTTAGTTGTTTATACTGGAGGCAAGGAGACAACTGCATGTAACATTAGGAACAAGGAAACCACAACTACAACCCACTAATTCTTTTACATATCAAGGTTCCCTGTTTAGACTTTGTTTACTAGAATGCTAACCGTTGTTGTTTCTCGAAATGATTATTGACCTTAAGAGAATGCATGCTAGGAGAATGAACCACATAAGCCCTAGATTCTAGTTTCCAAAACCCAAGCATGCAATTACCAACATGCAATCAAACACATAGTAGACAACCAAAAGCATTCCTAGAGATATTGAAGGTATGCTAAGCTTAATACAAGTGAATTTCTCCTACAAGAATATCTTAGGTATAGTTATTGGTACTGGTTAGTTCACTTACTTCAATGCAACTTCCTTTGTTGGTAATTTTGAGTTTTTTGGACAATGTCAAACCTTTCCCTAGATTCTAGTTTCCAAAACTAAATCATGCAATTAGAAACATGCAAGAAAACCCACTGCAAACAACAATTACCGACGTGCAAGCAAATTGACATCAATTACCATCATGCAAACAAGCAAACAAATAACAAATATTTGGTTGGAAGCATTCCTAGAGATATTGAAGGCATGCTAAGCCTAACATCTATG
>CBVK0101466009.1:0-15894 GCA_900067695.1 Picea abies | reverse complement strand
TGCTCAGACAGAAAGGGATCGGGACATCATATCCTCTGTAGAATTCGTTGAATGCTGCAAGTGTGCTAGCAGAGATTTGGTTAAAGTGTCCCTGCTCAGACATAAAGGGACTACAACACCTTGTCTTCTGTAGACTTCCTTTACCCCTGCAAGTGTGCTAGCCAGAGATTTGGTTAAAGTGTTCCTGCTCAGACAGAAAGGGACTACAATACCTTGTCTTCTGTAGGTTTCATTTACCTCTGCAAGTGTGTTAGCCAGGGATTGGATTAAGGGTTCCTACTCCGAAAGGAAAGATCCAAAACATCCTGTTCACTGTAGACTTTCCTTGGTGTTAGCCAGAAACTGGGTTAGAGATCCCTGCTCAGAAAGAAAGGAATCGGATTGCCCTGTTCTCTGTAGACCTCAACCTCACAAGTGTGCTACCACAAAAGTAAGGCTCAAGGCTCATGCTTAGACAGAAGGGAACCAAGTGATTTGTTTTTTGTTAGATAGAGTTAACTGTTTTCTACAATACTGCTTTCATGAAAGAGTGTTAGTACTGAGTCTCTGTTTGAGAGTAAGGGTCTTGTTCTCTGATTGCAAGATAGTTGTTCTTTCCCATTGCAGTGTTATTTTAATGTAATCCAGGATTCTTAGATTGAACTTTAAATTGCAATAGGGGGATTGCTTTCCTGTGATTTAGCTCAGAGCTTCAGTTCATTCAAGCAAGCATAGTTAGTATAAATTTCTTTACTACAACACTAAGTTCTTTTGGAATTGAGCATATATAGTGCATGGCTATCTTTGAAACAAAAGACTTCCCTGGGTTGATAATTTATGTTTCACTTGGTTGTTTGAAATTAATTAAGCAATTATAGTGACCAACAGGGTGGAGCTGAAAGAAAGCCCAAAAATTACTCATGTAACAGTCAGGTCTTTCCCCATCACTACCAGTGAATCTAGGGAGCCATTTTTCATACTTCGGGGGCATTTGTCTAGGGTATCCTGGGATTTTACTCATGTCTAAAGGCTTGTAGTTTCCCAAATCCCATTGAGAATTCATATTTGGCTTCATCATCAGTGGAGTCACCAGATAATTTTCTTGAAATTATCAAAGAAATAAGGGAATCACCCTTAGTGGAGTCGCCAGTTAAGCTTTGTAAGATAAAGGCTCTTGAGGAAAGGCTTACCGAAAAGTGTCATCTCTTAGGAGAATTGAATCAATGTTCCCCGATAACAATGCCAAAATGTTATCACATAGTTTGTAGTTAAGGTAAAAGACAGACGAAAGGAAGGAAAACTAGCGTAACTGAGACTATCCCACCACTGTCACCTCAATGGGATAATCCTTTTTGTTTAGGGAGGTAAGACCTAGGGGAGATATCCCCGGTGACTTGGGGTTTTGAGAAGGCAAAGGTTTGAAAGGCTAAGTATAATATTCCCCCTCACAAGTCACCACTGATAATAAAGTCTCGGCTAATTAGCCAATAAAGATAAGTAATAACCAAACAATGTACCTGCCCGAGACAAAGCAACAAGGAAACTATACATGTGCAAGCTTATTTGCTGGTTAGTACTTCATATAATCAAAGACTTTCTGATAATAAGAAATTGAGCAATAATATTGATGAAGTAAATCAATGTTTATACAATAGCAATGTTTACACAATATCACTTTACAATAAATGCTAAAGAAACTTTGCAATGATGAATGGCAATCAATGTAACAATACTAGGAGCAATGCTTTAGCTAATCATTCAATTGCTTTAAAGATAAGTAAATGTTGCATAGAGATGTTTATAGCATGAATAGATGACGACAACAATAGGGTTAGTGAGTGTTAGTCTAATCTAGGGTTAGAAAGATTACTAATTGTTCAAAGTACTTGGATGTGTGTATGATCAAGGTACTCAAACAATGGAGATCTTAGATTAGTGCTTTATTCAGGAAAATGGAGTAAAAAAGGGCTACAAATGTTGAAGGGTCGTGATGATAGTGATAGGGCTAGAGACAAGAGGGTTTGATGTTGAAGTGTTGCTAAATCAAGGCTTCAACAAGTCAAACCCTAGGGGAGACGACTCACTAAGGTGTAGATAACCTAGGCCTTAGTGCGTCTTCCTCCTTCTCTAGCTCAAAAGAAAAAAATTAAACGGCTAGCTTGAGCAATAAATGGTAGGGCTAAAGACAAGAGAGTTAAATGATGAAGTGTTGCTAAGGCAAGGCTTCATAAATGAAACCCTAGGGGAAATGGCTCACTAAAGTGTAGAAACCCTAGGCTCTAGTGTGTTTTCCTCCTTCTTTAGCTCAATGACAAGCAAAAAATGGCTAGGCTAGAAGAGTAGAGGTAGAGTGTTGCTATGGAAAGGCTCTATCTATCTTCAACAAATAAAAAATGGCTCTTAGCATAACTTGGTAGGGACATGAAACAAGGACACCAAAATGTGCTCATTCCCTAGGGTTTGATTCGGAAAATTCCATTGAAATGCAAGAAAAAGATACTATAACCATTCAAATAAGAAAGAATTATAGAAATTTACTTACATTCATCAACCATTCATTAGGCAAAACCCTAGTTGTAAACCTTCCACCAAGATAAATGCCAAAATCACCAAAAAGAAGCCTCCTTCAAAAATTGCGCCACAATTTTAGCCAATAACCCTAAGAGGGCTGAAAATTTCAAACCTCACCAAGTAGTGAGTGAAATATGATGAAAATATGAGAGTGAAAACCCTCAATATATACATACCAATGACCTTAATTAAAATTTAGGTCATCAAAAGGCCAACAAGGCCAAAATAAACAACAATATTATTTTACATTAAAATGTCATAAATTAAACCCTAATCAAGAAAAAGTAAGACGTCATGCCCCTTCTAGGGTGACGTTACCCCTTTCTAGGGAAAATGTAGCCTCCTAGAGCAAAACGTTAGCCCTCCTTGGGCTTCTCCAATCTACCACACGTGCCAAACTTCTATGACTGTCTCCCCAAAACATCCATAAAGATGGATGATGTCATGAGCCTCCTGGGTGACATCCTGGGCCTTCCAAGGCCAACGTTCCAATGAAGAGGGCACAACCCCCCTAGGTAAGGCTCTGCCAAGGTGCCTCTGTGGAACGTCCTCCTCTTCTCTGGTGAAAACCCCTCTGTCTTGTTTCTACCCCCTGGTGGGGTCTCAACATCCATCTAGTGGGCTCTTCAACCCCATGGAGGTCCGAACTAATCATCTCCCCATGTGTACTTGTCCAATGTGGCACTTGTCCGTCGGGTATGATCCTGCACATCAACAGATACACCATCCATGAGCTCATAAGTCACAAGGATCATAGCAATGTCAATCACATCTAATCATCAATATTATTAAACATGTGCATAAAACCCCTTTTACCCCAGTGAAGTGCTAAAAGACATTATACAAATCTGCAATGCAAGTTTGGAGGAAGTGACATGGCATCTTATTGGGCTAGTGTCCACTGGAAAAGGGATGTTTCCGAAAGGGATTAAATCCAATTCATGTAAATGGGTGAGGTGGATAAGGGATGCCCTGACAAGGGGTTCAATGATAGCAGAGAAATACAAGGCTTACCTGTGGGTGCCTTTGTAGAAGGTGAGTTGCACCTGTCCTGGATGCAAATGTTTCCAAGCCCATTCATGCCTTTTATTCTTCAATTTTATTTCTTTTTCTTTCAAGAATCTAATCAGGGAACACTGTCGTGACGTGGTGACTAGTGGTGGCAATGTTACCCACAAGCACTTTCACGAAAATGAGAAGGTTGGCTCGTGATGAGACCCCCTTTCTTTTAGCCATGCAACCAAGAGCCACTACCCTGGCGTGGTAACGAACTGATAGTAGTGTCATACCGCTAGGTACCCATGGACCTAATAGGTTGAATTGTGATGAGACCCCCTATCCTCTGACTAGGTCTTGTTTTATTATTTTTATGGGTCCCTCTTGTTTTTTGCTGAGAAGCTTTTTACTACTTTCTCGGGGATCCCTGAGCGAAGCATCTCGAGGTTTTATTTTTAGGATTTTATCTTTTTCCAGCTGCTTTTACCTTCTGGGCCTTTAGACCCTTCTTCTCACAAGGCAAGGTACAACCCTTAAATGATTGGCCAACCCAATTCCTAGACCAATGAAATGGGATGGATGAGCAGGAAGCGAAATGGAAAGTGGTAAGTATGACGGGAGTGGATGATGACTTTTCATGGATCCTCCCAGTGGGAACTCAAAACCTATGGGCACAAGCTTACTAGGGCATCCTGTCATCCCCCCTAGACATGGTCAAGTGGATAAGTATAAGATCCAAGTACCCGTTAGAAACACAAATAACTAGATGCACACATTCAAAGGTTTTGAGGATCAGAGTGACACATACCATGATACCCAAACTTATTACCTCATGGAGTAAGAACCATCTCAGATATAGGGCCAAGCCGAGGTGATGGATGTTGCTACTACTAACAAAGTGGAGGCACTGAAAGGAAAAAAATATGGGCCCTCAAGGTCCATGCTCAAGTTGATTTGGCTCTCGGTACTCCATGGGACTTGTGGGCCTCGAGACATAATCTCCTTAGTTATCCCTAAAAGTGGGGGATAAAAGAGCCCACTTGGGATTTTTGTGGATGTAGTCAAGGAACAATACTACCTTGTTGATAAATATGAAGACCAGTACATGAGATGGACCACACT
This sequence comes from Picea abies, assembly GCA_900067695.1. Lineage (NCBI taxonomy): Eukaryota > Viridiplantae > Streptophyta > Pinopsida > Pinales > Pinaceae > Picea > Picea abies. The sequence goes on along the minus strand of CBVK0101466009.1, from coordinate 11,226 downwards.
GTGGCAAGAGAAGAGACAAACAATGTGTTAGGGACCTAACCCCTCACGTAGATAGAAAAATATATTTCCATGTAATAAAGGTCAATATTAATAAGGCCTAGCAATAAGGAAGAATAAGTCAAATGTAAGAAGACCTAATAGAAGCTTTTGCTTCTAGAAATATCTTCATCTAGATTGTTCTTTTATATCGATATGATAAGTTTTGTCTTGGATATTATTGTAATATAACTCTGGTTTGTTGGAGGTTTCCCCCTCGAAGAGGCAAGTGAACATTGATCTTAGTAATCAAAGTGATCTTTCTGGTGTTATTCTGGTATTATTTTGGTATTATTCTGGTGTTGTTCTGGTTATATCATTGTTTATATGCATTTCTAGTTAATTATTTATGTTCTACATTCTATTTTATATCTAGAATATTACACAATGTCAAATTTCACAAATACTTTCCATACCTTACGCAACAAGCTGGGTATCAAAGACTCTGAGCAACATCTAGTTCTTAAATATTGTGGGCTCTACATAGGTAAACCCAAACTGAAATGGATTTCCTAAACATCTCATCATTGGGAGATACCTATCGATATATTGTTAAAATCGAGCATAAATTTAGGCACCAGAACAAATGGGGGTTCGGGTCTGCAAATCCACAACAACCAAAGCATGGTAAAGATGAACCTAACCAATAGCCTCCCAAAAACCAGTCCAAGACACATGAAAAGAAGGGTAAAGTAAAGACAAAGAACGAGACTGGGAAGTCGTGCGAATTCCACAAAATCCCCTGGCACAACACCGATGAGTGTCACTCGAAACAGTCATTGGTGGCCGAGGTCAAAGACAATGAGTCGAACCCTGATTCAAAATCTGATCCAAAAAATATTGAAAACAGATAGATCATCGACGCAGAACCCACTGCTACTATCGCGACTGCAACAATTCAACCAGAAGAACCAGTAGATCCTGAAGAGGAGGAGTGCCTCTTCCATTCACAGATGTGGGTGAAGGGGTGATCCAGATTATTTTCAACACGAAATGAGAGCGGAGATATAATAAATAAATGCATAGAGATATCGTAGATATTTAATAATGTAACAAAAATGTATCAGAGATGCAATCATACACACAGATATAGAGTAATACATGATTTCTATTAATGAACGAAATGTACAGAGACTGTAAAAAATACAGAGTGAAAGACTCATTGGAATGGTGGCAACTTATCTCTTAGAAGAGATGTGATGGCTACTCGCATTCACAAGAAGATGATTACAATGAGGCTCTGAAGGCCTTTTTCCAATAAACATGAATTCTAAAAACTCTAGACATCCAAAAACCTAACCCTAGGAGACGAAGTGCCAAAAGTCATGTGGGCCCCGTTTGGGTAAGTTAGTGCATTAACTTCCTAGGGTCATAACTTTTGCATACGATCTCCGTTTTAGGTGTATGATAGCCTGTTGGAAAGGTATCGTCGAGGAGATTCATTTTGGGGCCTCAATAATGCTATAGAAAATTATTGAGAACCTCGATCATGAAAAAATTTCATTTGGGCCCTCAAATTGGCCCCAAAAGTTAAAAACTACTAAAAATAGTAAATTGCCAAAATTGCCAGAAAATTGTTTTGGGCCAGTCAGAAAAGGTGGGTGGCCACCGATATCCACCTGGATCAAGGAGACCATGTTGAATTTCATTTTTGATAGCGACAAACAAAAGAAACTTATCTCAACTGAGGTTGTCAAACAATTGGGGTTGTCGACAACATCACACCCGCAACCATACAATATTAGGTGGATTCACTAGGGACGAGATCTTCGTATCAATCAATAATGTTTCCTATCCTATGGCATCCAACCCTTCAAGGATGAGTTAATGAGTGATGTTTCACCTCTTGATATCTGTGATGTTGTTTTGGGCCAACCATATATGTGGAAACGTCATGTTGTTTATGAGTCTCGACCCCGTAGTGTCATTATTAATTTGGGGGGTCAACTCTACATGATACCAAAGGTAGTTTCGACTAATGTTCCACCAAAATAGTGCCGCAAGGTAATCTCTCATACTAGAAAATTCATCCTCTTCATAGTTTGTTCAAAGGATGCAGAGAAGGAGATTGCAGAAGAGAAATAAGATATTGTTTCTTCACCTATAATGGTCCCTACACAATGCCCCATAAAGCCCAGAGACAATAGGTTGGTGGAATAGAATAAACCTCGCCAACAACAAGTTTGTGACAACCTTCCATAGACCAAGCAACAAAACTTCTCCAACAAGGCACGCATCTCACCAAGATTCAGATTCAGAAAATGTTTTCCCCTCTTCCCTGGGCACTCAATGCAATGGAGACTATTGCTTCCTAAGGGGGGAGGATTGATCCAAGTGGATATTGGTGGCCACCCACATGTTCCAAATCCCAAGTGGCTCATCTTGACAATTTTTAGTTCAACATGTTTCTTTGTAACGGGGACATTTCTTTGTAATTGTGGGTTTTTCAATTCCAGGGCTATCCTTAAGCCCTACACAACATCTAGGTGGATATTAGTGGTCGCCCACCTATTCCAATATTCCAACTGAATTGTTTTGAAAATTTTCGTGTCAGTACATCTTTTTGTACTTCCAGGGACGTTTTGGGGCCCTAAACAATGTTTTCTTGGCTGTACATAGTCCAACTATAGACAAAGTCAAAGTTTGACTCCATAATGCATAGTTCTCGAAAAGACCTTTCCAACGGGCTATCACATGCCTAAAATGGAGATTGTATGCAAAAATTACAACCTGTTGACGGGCAAAATTGACCGCTCGTCAACTGGAGGAGTGAATCCGGTTCGGGGTTGTCTAATTAACCCAATCCGTTTGGATTAATCCACTTCGATGGGTTTAGTGGCTCCATTGGCCAATCTAAGTCCTAAAGAAAGGGAAAAAATATAACTAAAGAAAATACAATAATTTAATAGATAACAATCGCTGAAAATTATATATATATCTAATATATATTTACAGTTTAACTAACTAATACTTATAAGATAACTCTACTTATCGTGTGCACAATATAAACAAATAATTCTATTTCTAATATATATATATAATATATACAAAATACGAATTTTAATCTAAATCCGTGAAAATCGAATGTAAATTGATTTTTTAAACAACAGTACAACTATTATCTAATCTTTTTGATTTGTTTTCTTATAAAGTTTATAAAGAAAATGAAAATCAAACTGTCTAGTTAAACAAAAGAAATAATAGATGGTAAAAGTGTTTTAACTACGAGGAACTTCTATATTTATTATGCTAATGAAATCAAATAACAAGCTGACCTGTTATCGCATCCAATATGTGTTTGATGTATAGCATCCAGTCACCTTATCTGATGAGGTAAACCTACGACAGATCCTGAAATTGCAGCTAATAAATGTGAAGTAGCAATGATGAAGTTTGAATCATAGCAACCGAACATATAACAGATGCAGTCACAGTAACCTTATAATCTTACTAGCAGCCACAATAAGATTATTCTTCCTGTGGGAACTTGCATATAAACGTTTGATCGAAATAGAGATAAACCTCTTAATTCAAATTAAACGAATGATTATTGTGTGTTAAATCTGGAACATGAAACATGGATAATATATATAAACTTTTATTCTATCAACTTGTAGTAAACCATGACAATGAAAGCAATCATAATATATTTACAAATTGAAATAAACATGACTTGAATAAAAACACAATACGGAAAAGCTAAAGCTATGACGAGTATCATATTCCATCCAAGTCTGTAAATGAGAAATCCATAGTTTTTCCCCAGGCAGAGATGATCCGATGTTTACAAAATAACATGCTTACATAGGTTCCAGGAAACAAAACTGTTTCCTGTTGATAATATCAAATTTGTTCCAAAAATGTGGGGGATGCAACCACCCTGATTTTACTGAATAAAAATATCAACAACCTAATCTATTTACTAAAAACACAAAGTTCATATCGCTGGAAGATCTCAACAGTGCCTCAAATCTCCTTGGTAATCATGGGTCCCTGAAAACAAATGGAAATGGGAAGTTTTTAGATATGTTTTCAATTTTCAAATGAAGCAATTCGAATTTTTTCTAACTGGCTACAAAATCTTACGATTCTGTAGCTAGTTATAATAGCAACTACAATCATATTTTATTCAATAAATAAAACAAACTAATCTTTATAAGAAATATAATCTATTCAATCAAATCATCTATCCTAATCTTGAGAGTGACAAAATCATGCTAAAATTAAAAAAGACAATCATACCTCAAATCACAGTATCAAAACATATCAAGCAATCTTGGAGTTTACGATTGCTATTGTTGCTTCTACATTCTTAAAAATGACAGATCCTGTAGTTTTTAGGCGTTTCTCCTTTGCTTGAGTTATGGATTGGAGTCTACTATTCTCGTTTGTCAACGAATCCACTTGGTCTTTTAGAGATTTAAGTCGGGACTATAGTAAAGACAGATCTGTATAATACCTGTCGATCCAGGATCGACACTCATCACACTGTGGCTGTAGGGACTGTGCATTGGCACTAACAACATTAAGGGTTGGAGAATCATCCATGCGAAAGGTAGGTTTATTACAGAGTTGAATGCCCAAGAATTCTGGGTTACCTTTTAGACATGGAGGCAGGTTGTTTACATAGTCATAGGGTGTGTCGGGATAGAGCCCGTATGACATAGGATCTTCTTCAGCCAAAAACCTCTCAATTTCTGAATCTGAGTCTTCACTGACTTCAATTGTGTTGTTTGTGTCTGCACAAGGTTTGATTTTATTCCGAACACTTCGTGAAATCAAATGACCAACCCTTTTATTCTTGAAATTAACATCGGTGATGCCCTTTAGCTTCTTCCCTGTGGGTTTTTTAATAGTTTTAGTGCAACTCTTTGGGTGTGAACCCGGTTGATTGTTCGGTTGAGTAACCTCAGGGTAGGTCAAGGGTTCATTATTAGGGGCAAGATCATAGGGCAGGAGCGGTGGAGGAGAGGTGGTAGGTTTCACGAGGGTTTCAACAATGATCGGTTTATCAACCTGTCCCAATTCACTTTTGCCAAAGCCATTTCATAAAATAAATGCATCCCAACAATCATTTTGTAATTGCAACTGGTGCACAAGGATAATTTTTATAAGCCCATGGAGAAATAAACTCGAATCAGACCTCTGCCTCCTAAACCGTTTTCCCATCTTGTACAAACTTCTAAGCAGGAAGTAGGGCATATTTAATGGGAAGCCAATGAAACTCATAAGCAATCGCAGATGATACAGGAAAACTAACCCAAATCTTCCTTCACACGTAATGAATTGTTTCACAATAGCAAGTAGAACATGCCACCTAGGTTTTAAGGATGAGACAAGCATACCTCGATCGCAACTAGTGATTTTCCATGAGGTGAACATCAAAGTCCAGGGGACTTCTTCAACTTTTGCATTCTTGAACCATTTTTTCCCGATAGCTGGTAAACCCGTGGCTTGGTTTAAAAACTCCTCAGTTACCTCTAAATGCACGTCACATATCTTTTCTCTGCAGCCATCGAAGGTCATTGTAAACTCTTGGGCAACTTGCAGATTGAAACCCTTAATTTTTTCAATGAACAAATGCCAACTGTTCCTTTCTAAATCATCCCTAGCGTTATCATACGGTAGCAAGGTTTGGATGCCATTGGGCTCAATCCTTACCATTGGAGCCATGGCGAACAAAAGGGAATCAACACAAAATTCATAGGTAGGGTTTGATAAAAAGCCACAGAGCCATAGCCCTGAGTCTCAACAAAACAATGCTATGACAGTTCAAACGGTAGGCAGAGGTGTTAATCACCATGCGTGGGAGCAAAATCGTGAATCCCGAGACCATACATAAGAGTATTGACATGTTGTACTTCGTATGCCACCTTGGCGTTGGGTACGTATTAGGATCATAACATTTTGAAAACCATAGTACGCACATTCATAGATTAATCACAAAGGTAAGTGCATCGAATAAGAATTGAATAATTCAAAGTTTTCATGAATAAAAAATCTATCAATATCAATCAAATATTAATGAATGGAGGTCTTTCACTTATGCAACCAAGGCATGTTTAGAACCAAGGGGTTATAAACAAGGAGAACAATCGTGTTCATAGCAAAAATATGACAATTCTATAATAAACCACATGAGCAGTTCTCCTTTGATAAAAAATCGAAACAAAATTTCATTTCCAGCTGTGAGTTTTCATGCTTACAGTCATGAAAACAAAAATAAAAAAGAAGATATGTAAAAAGCGATAAGTGACAAGTGTCGTTTAGTGACAATGCTCATGACGAGTAATGAAAATTTAGAAGTCTTGTGTCGGCAGCTTATAAACAATAGTAATTATATCACTGCTGCCAACAATGGCGACACGCTGGGAGAAGCAGTTATCTCTGCCAAATGAATGAGTTCAGATTAGAATGATCAGAAAAAATGTCGAATTGAAAACAACCGAAAAGCTATCTGAACATCGTAAATAATTATAATGCATTCCAGTTTCAGACAACTGTTATTTCAAAGAGACAACAACTGATGACAATCTTAACAAAAGAGAGCCACAATATTAAAGTTAAAATCTTCAATACTGTTGACAGGGCCACTGCTGCCAGTGGGCATCCATAGCCTCAACAGGGATGTCAATTAACCCACTCTGGTATCTGTATCCTGTCAAGAAGTTCCAGATCAGAACGAAGGACATTTAAGGTAAAAAAGAATCCATATCTAAGAATTTTCTTTTACCTGACATTGCTTCGCTGCCAGCGGGTTTGTTCAGTACCCTGACCAAGTTATCTTGGCATCATGCATGCATTTACCTGCTGCCAGCAGACCTGTTCAGTATCCCGACGGGTTTACAAGCACTTCCCACAGCTCTCTGGAAATTTATTTAGTTTTTAGAGATATTTAATAGAGCGGGGTGACACTGAAAATTCTAGTTTTTGAACACATCTTAGTAAGTCACATACCTTAAAGAAATTTCTTAGCTGTTTTTTATTAAGATCTGGAAATAGTTTATTAATAAAACTGACTTTCAAGAGCAGGGAGACATCTCTGAGTTGTTCTCCTAAGGAACAAGGACAACGTAAAAATATTTTTTATGGATGATCGTGAATATCTTCAGTTGTAGATTGAAATCAAGAAACACTTTTCAAACAACAAGTTATCTTCAATATGGTTGCAAACTCAGAGAAATACCAGAATTGATGTTCAAATAACTTTCAGCAGTCATTTGTGAGGGGAAATTTTTCTGTTATTTCTGTCCGAACTAACCCATGATACAGACATATATGTTTCAAAAGAAAGACTGATAAGCAAAAAGGAAAAAATCAAAACAAATCAGCAAAGAAAAAAAAAAAACAACAAACAAAACAAAAAATATTTACACAGTGTGCATGGGAGCATCATCAGGCAAAGTACCTTTTTAGAGCTTCGCCATTCACCGAAAAGGTGTCTGGATGTCCCTCTAAATTTTGTAATCAGAAGGAACTGGGACCCAATTTCTCAGCAATTAAAAATGGTCCCAACCACAAGTTCTGAAACTTAGTATGCTCTCGTTTTCCCTCATGAGGTTTGTCCCATTTTAGGACAAGGTCACCTACCTCAAAATTTCTGTCAGAGGCAGAATTGGAGTCAAACTAGTTTTTAACAATGAGTTGATGTTGATCGAATTTCCACTTTGCTTGAGCCCTCACTTCTTCTAATTTTAACAAAGCGTTAATTCGACTCTCCAAAGGGGGACAATTTTCTTCCTGTACTTTCTGCGATAATTGAAGAGATGGAAGAAGGACATGTGGTGGAAGAATCGCTTCCCTGCCGTAAACGAGAAAGAAAGGTGAGTTACCCACAACAGTTTTAGGAGTCACTCTATCAGCCCAAATTGCGTTTAACAATGCGTTATGCCAATTTTTATGGTTTTCGGAGACCTTCCTCTTGATAATTTTGATCAGATTTTTATTAGTTGATTCTGCCAAACCGTTGCCTTGGGGGTAATAGTTGGCAGAGTACTTTAATTTAATTTCTTTTTCTAGAGAGAAATCACTCATTTCAAGAGATGAAAAATAAGAAGCATTCTCAAATACTAGGCATTCAGGGATACCGAAATGAGTAATAATATTCGAATTCAAGAATGATATTACCTGACTGGTATTTACAACTTTTAATGGGGTGGCCTCGGACCACCTGGTGAAGTAATCTGTGGCTATTATGATATACTTATGCTGCTGTGAGGATGGCGGATTGTTTGGGCCTATAATATCCAAAACCCATTGCTGAAAAGGGGAGTCTACCGAAACTGGTTGCAAAGGGAATGCTGGTTTCTGTATCCGTCTGGATGCTTTTTGACAAATCACACACTTGCGACATAAAGCATAAGAATCTTTAAAATGGGTAGGCCAGTAATAACCTGCTCTTAATACTTTATGGGCAGTGGTGTCTCCACTAAAATTCCCACTAGCTTCTCCTGCATGCAATTTCAATAAGACTTTTTCTACTTCATCTTTCTCAAGACAGTGCATTAGTACTCCATCAAAATTTTGACGAAACAAAATACCATTAATCAGCTGAAAAGAAGAAGATTTTAATCTTAGTGCTCTCCTTTTTGTGGGATCAAGGGGATGGGGAGCTGATCCGTGTATAAGACAAAATTTTATGCCAACGTACTAGGGACTAACAGGGTTTTGCACACAACAGATTTGATTTTGATAATGCTATCCTGGATTTAACATATCATTTTCCTCTTGCTATCGTACAACTAAATCAACGACCAATTTACATAAACCTTGGCCTCTTACAATTTGTGTTGGGTGATTTCTATGTCATATTCTTGTAAGGATGTGACCCAGTTTGCCCTTTTTTCGCCTAGTTCTTTCTGTACTAACATATTTCTGACAGCTGGGTAAGGGACAATGATTTTCGTCCTAGATTTCAACAGATAAGATCAGAAGTGCTTTACTGCTTTGAAAACAACATAGGCTTGTTGATCTACTGGTGGGTAATTAAGTTCTACCCCCTTGAAGGCTGAGCTCATAAAGGCGATTGAGACCTCGTTGTTTTCAACGTTCTTTTGAATTAGGACAACAGCGTAAGATCGGTCAGAGGCAAACGTGTAGAGGGTGAAGTATTGCAAAAAGTCGAGGCTCATTAGAGAAGGAGTGTCTATTATGGCCTTTTTTATTGAATCAAAATCCTGGCTTTCTAAAGGTCCCCAATGGTACTGTACATCCTTTTTTATTGAGTTTTGTAATGGTCTCACCATTTCTGAAAAACCGGGGACGAATCTCTTAACAAAGTTTATATGTCCTAAGAAGGACTGCATGGACTTTTTTGACGAGGGAGGGGGCAGTTTCGAAATGACTTGAGTTCTTTCAGGGTTGATAATCATCCCTTCGCTCAATACAATGAATCTGAGGAGTTTCCCTTGTTCTACTGCGAAGATAGATTTTTTAGGATTCAAAGAAATGCCATACTTACGACATCGCTGTAGAATGGATCTTAAATGAGCTAGATGATCTTCTTTATTTTTCGAGAAGACAGTGACGTCATCTAGGTAAACTACTACATATTGATTGATTAAGCCTCAGAAAGTGATGTCCATTGCTCTTTGGAAAGTAGCACCGGCGTTTATGAGTCCAAAGGGCATCTTTCTATAAGCGTAGGTGCCCCATGGAGTGCGGAAGGTGGTTTTGAGTTGGTCTGGAGGAGACATAAAGACTTGGTTATACCCTGAAAAACCATCCAACAAGGATAATCTTTCAAAACCAGATACCTGTTGAAGGATCTATTCCATGGGAGGGACAGGGTAGTTGTCTTTATCAGACGCTTGGTTAAGATTTCGGAAATCGACACATAGTCAGATTTCACCACTCTTCTTTCTGACAGGGACAAGATTAGAGACCCATTGTGTGTGCCTAACTGGGAAAATTATCTTAGCATTCAGGAGTTTGTTTAATTCCTTCTTGACCATTGGTTCGAGATTTGGGTGCATTTTCCTTAACTTTTGTTGAAAAGGTTGGGTTTGGGATTTCATGGGAATAACGTGTTGTATGATGTTAGGATCAAAGGTTTTTAGTTCGTCGTACATCCAAGCAAAAACATCTTTGAATTCCTTAAACAACTTAATAAATGCCACCTTTTCTTGCTCAGAACACCCCAACCCTAGATTAATGCACTATGGATTGTCTTTAGTTCCCAAATTTACTTTTTCATACGTCAAAGAGGAACTATTTGTTTTACAGTTCACTGATTTTCTGAACTTGTCGTGGAGATCATAAATTTTTTCTAATCTAACTATAGATTTTGGGATAGAGTTTACCATCTCTGATGAATATTCTGGAGATCTCGGATCTGGTATTACCGTAAAGTCGCGAAGATTTTCGTCATGGGTACCTTCGTCGATCACCGCGCCCTGGAAAGTTTCTTCCATATGTAGAAAACTTATAATCTGTTGATCGTCATCGAAGACTCTCCAATTCGTCATGTTGTCTAGGATGGACGGTCTGAACAACAGTTCGACGGAAAATGCATTCGAAGATAAGCCTTCTGCGGGAAAAAGTTTTGAAGCGACGTTAGCTAACAAATCAACTTCCGAATTATTCAATCTAGGAATAGAATTTATGTTAAATGCATAAAACTTGTTCATCAAATTCCATACCTCAGTTTGATAGCTTTTAAGCTGCAGATATAGACAGTGGATAGAATTTTTTACCTGTCTAACTATGATTTCCGAATCACCAAAGACAGTCAAATTTTGAATGTTCAAATCTAATGCTTTTCTGAGGCCTTACAGGAGTGCCTCATATTCGGCCGTATTGTTCGTACATTCGAATTCTAACTGGAAAGCAATCAAAGTCTTATTACCTACTGGATCGATGAGCATGCACCCTGCACCAGCTCCTTCTTTAGATTTTGACCCATCAAAGTACAAAGACCATATTTGATTTTTGTTGGTTGCATGTGACCACTGAGAGGACGTTGTTGGCTGCGTATATGTCAAAATTCTAGACTGTTGTTTCGGGTTAGTGATAGTAGAAGTTTGGACCATGAAATTACCGAAAAAGCATCCATCCCCTATATTTCGGACGAAAAGGAGTGAATGGTTCATTGGGATCATTTAAATTAGTCACTGTGAATTTCAGATAACGTTCATGATTTACCTTGATTCTGTTGGGCTTTCCATTCTCGGGCAGCCACAAGTGAGACCA
>CBVK0101466008.1:0-10884 GCA_900067695.1 Picea abies | reverse complement strand
GTTCAAGGGAAGTAATGACTACCAAAGGTAGTTACAGCTTCCAAATATAAAGGGAGGGATAAACTTCCAAGAGGAAGATAAAATCCTCCAATATAAAGAGAGGGTTGATCTCTCCATCCTTGCCCCTTCCTTACACCCAAGAATATATGAGAGATAATAAAAATTTACATTAAATCGTCACCATCAACCAACCATCACATAGAACTTGATAATTCTTCCTGAGACTTATTCAAATTATAAAATTTTGAAATTCTTGGAATACTATGATCCTATAGATAATATTACTCAATGTGTTCTCTGAAACGCCTCCAAGTTTCACTCCTTGAATCCTCCCCAAACAAAAGTTATAGAGATAATGGTAGACCTTATTCAATTCAGGTTTATTCAGGACAACAAACTTGTATAGAATGCTCCATGCTCAATATTTAACATCAAATTCTGAAACTTGCACATAGGAAACTGCACTTCCTACTCTTTCCGATGAAATTAATCTCACTTCATTTGGATTCTCTATTAAGAATTTATGATTGTTTTACCCGAAACACCTGTTTATGACTAGCTTCAAGACTAGTCAAAAACCCTATCTTCCATATAGAGTATCTCCAACATTATAGAGAATAAAGAGATTATTTTTTACCACAGGTACCTAGATATGGATTCTAAATACCATATCAATTTAACCATCTGAATCGTTCTAGAAAAAAAGTTATAGCGAAAATAGTAAGATGACCTGTAAATAACATACCTTAGAACACATCACCAAACTTCATCCTCCCTTGAAATATGGACTTCTTTACTTCAGATTTCCTCTGAAATTTGACTTGTGTGTAAAATGAATGTATAATGATATATATTTATACCCTTCATGTCACTTCCTTTTAACATTAGGGCCGACCTGACAATTTCTTATTTTGTAATTCTTTTCTTTAATTTTCTTCAGCGTCGACCTGTACTTCCTTCTTCAATTCACTTTGTCATCTTCAAAAATTCATTTCTCCNNNCAATTCACTTTGTCATCTTCAAAAATTCATTTCTCCTCAACCATGAGGATCCACATGACATGCCACCTACCACAGGAAACAACATGATGTATATTATCTATCCATGGGTTTTGTGTCTGCATGTGCACTATCCTTCGTGTCCAAATACCTTCATCAATATTGTGATCCAAAACCAATGACTAGGGTTGACATCAATGACAACGACCAATATTCCAACAATGATGACATCAGAAATATGGATGTTGACTCATCCCTTGATGACTGGGTTGGGTTTACCAAACATTGACCGTGAATATATTTCAATCTGTAACTTCGTTTGATGAGCGGTTTGCACCATTGGAAATCTTGCGATGCTCTCTTTGCGATCATTCCATTTTCATGGAATTTTGGGAAATTTGAATTTTTCCCTTTCTTTGCCTGTTGAGGCCATTTTGGGCCTCCTAGGACACTTATGAAACTTTTTTCATGTTCCCTAGATCTATCTAGATCATGCCTCCCAACTGAAAGGAACTTTGGTCCCCAAAAGTATTTACATTATAAGTTTCATGTCCATTGGACTTACAATAAGAAACCCATTCCCAAACTACCTCACAAGGAATAACAATATCAACATGTGCCGAAAAAAAAAGAAGTGATATCAACAATTATCACTTTTACACAATACCCTTCTATGGGTTCTGAATCGCAATATGTGATTTACAAATATGGCCACTCTTGACTATCTCAAGGATTTTCCCCATTCGTTCAGACATTATGTCTAACATGTACTCTTTACCCAACTTTCCTTTCTCAGGTAGTTGGTATTCTCCTGGTGGCGGATTTCCTTGTTGCACTACTAGACTGAATGTCTCCCTCAGAGGTGTCTGCCTGATATTATTTTTCCTATTTGGGCATATATATAGATGTAAGGTCTAACAAGTGGCCTCATGATGCCCATCTCTACTACAATGGTTGCAGTATCCCTTCTCCTCCAGAAGTGCATTTCCCCTACTCTTTTCCGTGTGTGGAAAGAAATATTCTATCCTCGTCCTTCTCCTAGTTTCCATAACCTTCCTTCATAAGTATTTTATCTTCTAACACTTGGACAGTGCATGGTTATTCAATCCACAAAAAGTGCATGGCATTTGATGCCACAAGCTATGTTTTATATGAATAGCATGATTATAATCAATTGGAATTTTATAGTTTCAAGATTTCTTATACCTCGGTGAGATTCCTCTAGAGTCGGAATGGCAAGAAGAGTTGGTATCAACTCTTTCATTATGATGCTCATCTCTCCCTGGAGATGTCTCAAATCCTCTATCATGATAAGTTTTCCTCTCAGCCTGCACTAAATAAATTTCATCTCATGATGAACTGTTGACTTTTGGGGTCTCAGTGACTATCCTGGGGTCTTCTCCCCAAATGGTTTTGGCACTTTCTCCAACATCCTTTGGTACATATCCCATCCCAACATATCGAGGCCAAACCACTACCTTGATGGGATCCACAATACCTTGGCCATTGGCTCCAAGGACTCCCCCTTCGTATCCCATTTTTCTCATCAACTTTAATTTGATGAAAGAATCATGTTGTTCAAGGATTTCAAAAGAATCATCAACATTGATCAAGAAAGGAACTACACATGGTTTATTTACCTCCACCTTAGACTAGGAATCTTGGTCCACTTCTTGAGATGTGTCCAATTGTTCCTGGTGAGAAGGATCAGTGGAATATGATTCTAGGAATCCTCCTTGGTTTCTGGATGCATGTAGGTCATATTAATTTGATTGAAAAAGTCTGCATGCATTTTCACTGTCATGCTCACTCCCATAACTGGTGAAGTTGCCATGGTCACACGATGGTCTCATCACCATCTCATTCATAGAGCCTTTCCCTGTCTGCATATTCATGTATTACAACTTCTCTTGCAACTTTCAATTATCTTCCTCGGACAATGTCTTCAATCCAACATTCTCTACTTGAAGCATTTGGTTGAGCTCTTTAAGCTCATCGAACCACAACTATTTTGGTGACCTTGTGATCCTTAGCTTCAACACCTACAATCGCTATCAAGCCTGGTACGATACCACATGATCTGAACCCGGGGGTGAAAATTTTCCAATAATTGATTGATTATGTCACTCCTTAAAAAGGGTAGGTTATAGATCATTTTTCTTGAGTGATTTTCAATTAAAGGTAAATTTGAAGTCTTATAAGCTTGAATCCAAAGTAAAACCTCCTTAGTTTTTCTTATGTGTTATATGTCATGCTTTCATTTAATATCCTATGTGTGGAAATTCATAGAAAAAGAAACATAAGAACATAAGACACATAATGGATATGACACTTCTCCTGATGACAGAGTTCACCCGGTGTCGGCTACCTCTTCAAGTCTTTCTTCCAAAGCTTGACTGCTTTATTCTCCTCGCTGTAATGATGTCTCTCCTTTACAATTTGTAAGGCCAAAGTCCCTTTTCAATGATGACAACAAGAGATCGGAATGTGATAAGGAATGTATACAAGCTTCACAAGTTCTCATGCTCATGAGGCATCCATGATGTTGACATGGACATCAATTCCCATATACTCAATACATAAAAATAGAAAGAATAAAATATGACCCCCATCATCATGGAGCTATCAAGTGCCTTAGATATGTTTCTCATATCCAAGCATAAATATCCAGCCCATACAAAGATATTGAAACTACGATATTTAGAACTACTTCATTGGCCACTTATCATGAAAGTTCCACAATTTCTCTATCACATGTAACTGATTGGTTTTATGTGTAATAAGAGAAGAGAGGAAGAAATATAAGGAAAAAGTTGAACATGTTGCCTTTGTGCAGCCTCCTCATGCTCCTTTAGACTTGTAACACGCATGTTATGCTACAAGATTTAATGAAAAAACAACATAATGAAAAGCATGCTTACATTGGCTTCTCAAAAACTTAGCTTGTTGATCTGGAGATATGCTGCAAAAATAGACCTCTCCATTGGATTCGCGTCACCGAATTACCTGAAAACGACTATCAAATCATCTCCATCGGACACAGTCACCTTCAAGCCTCCTTTAGATCTTGGTCTCGATTTGAGTGCAATTAATGCTCTGGAATCTGCATTGAAATTCATGCTTGGTACAGATTCGTATGGGTTAGACATGCTCCTCTCCCCCCCTGTCCTTGGAAAATTGGGTTTAAATAATAGTTGTGGGGCAGACTTTACCAAGTCCTGCCCATGGTTCATTAGCAACTTGTAATTAAATTAAGTGATTGGTTGGGGAGGACCCATGGTCAAACCTGTGGGCCTCCCCTTTTGACACCCATTTGAACTGTATAACCAAAAAATTAAAAAGAAATCCAACTAATATTAAACCTCCACCAAACTTGGCATATCTTCCAAATACTATGCCTAAACGATGGGATCGTTGCACGGATTTACCTTTTGTGGATTTGTCGTTGGTTTAGTGGGGCTAGCCACAAGATTTGGTGGGTTCAATGTTATATTTGACAAACTAGGGTTAACTTTGGTGGATCGCCAAATATAGCAGGACCTCTGCTAGATATGGCGAGGTCCGCTATATTTAGTTTTTTTTTAATTTAGAAACATATCCTCATTGGTAATTTTGGGGGTGCCACATGGCACCCAACCATTGGCCCATGTTTCCCAGTCATCTTCCATGCTGCTACTGACTGTACCTTCCATGTACTACTGACTGTACCTACCACATCATCTTGTATGGACTACCACATCATCTGCCATGTCATATTGTACGGACTACCATGTTGGATTGTACAGACTGCCACCTCAGCTACCACATCATTGTATAGATTGTATGAATTGCCACATGGCATGATCTGATTGGTCCATGGATCGGCCCAAAAAAACCAAATATGAGTGACATGTGGCAGCCCCTAGTGCTACCACATCACCATGTTGACCACATCATGGAGCGTGCCACCTTCTGTGCATGCCACGTATGTTTTATAGATGTTGATATCATCCATACTGATGATGACGTCAACAATACATATGTTGACTCATCCTTTGATGATTGGGCTATGTTGACCAGACTTTGATCGCGAATATATTTCAATCCATAACTCAATTTGACGAGTCATTTGCACCGTTGGAAATCTTGTGACACGCTCTTTGCGATCATGCCATTTTCACGGAGTTTTGGGAACCTTGAATTTTTCCCTTTCTTTGCCTGCTGAGGCCATTCTAGGCCTCCTGGGACACTTCTGAAACTTTTGTCATGTTCCCTAGATACATCTAGATCACGCCTCCCAACTGAAAGGAATTTTGGTCCAAAAAATTATTTACATTATAAGTTTCATTTCCATTGGACTTACAATAAGAAACCCATTCCCAAACTACCTCACAAGGCCTAACAATATCAATATGTGCCAAAAAAAAAGAAGTGATATCAACAATTATCACTTTTACACAATACCTGTTGGCCCTTGACCAAGTTTTGAGGAACACTTGGTCATATTTGACTATTTTTAGGACTTCGATAGCCTGTCGAAGATGAAGCGCAAAGTGAAGTGGAGATTACGGAAGCTAGACCCCCTTTTGGGTCCTTTTTGGGTTTTTGGGAATATGTAATGGGAAAGGGATGTTGGCCCGTGGGTTTACCCATGCTTAGGCCCACTTTTGTAATGTATAAATAGATATCTAGGCAATGTAAGTAGGAGAGAATATTAGCCAAGGGATCAATGCTAGAATTGATCTATGTGATTGACTTGTAGAGCTGAGTGCAAGTGTTGTAAGTGCTAAGTGCACAGAATGTAAGGAGGCTCTATGCTAGATCTACTCGAGGAAGGAGGATCTGGCGAGGTGTGCGCATATCTCCTGTCCTATAAAGAGTAGGATTTTGATAGCTCTATGTTGTAACCGGATTGACTAAAGCTAATAAAGAAGAAGAGTTGGTGGATGTAGCCCCAGGGTAGGGGTGAACCACGTAAATAATATGTGTTTTTGTTTGTGCTTATTCTTAGATGTTTTGTATTTCTAAATGCTAAGATGTGATTAGATAGACTTTCTTATGTTTAGTGCTATAGATGTATATGAATGCTAAATATGATGCGTATGAATATGTTAAGTGCTTGGTCTACCAGATCTAATCTGTCTTGTTGTTGCTAAGTGCTAAAATAACCTAGACCTAAGTGAATGTTTTGGTGCTCTGTTATGTCAACGGAGTAGATCTAAGTGGAATATTGATGAATGATCTATGCTAAGTTCTTTCTAAGTGTTTTAATATCATACCTATGTCCCAGCTAAGGTTGCAGACACCTGAGTCTTAGAACCACCCCTACCTCCACCTCGGGTGAGACTTCATCTGCTTCGTAGGTGTTGTTGAAAGGGCTGGTAGTTAGGGTTTTGTTGGTGCATTGTTGTAGTGTTGAACCCTGGGTCTGCCCTTGTGCCAACAAATGGTTTCATTGTCGGGACTAAAATTGTGATTGTTGGGAACTAAGGGAGAAGAAGCTTTGTGAAAAGATTCATCCTAAAACTGTGGAAGCTCTATGCATGGATCTGTGCCCTAGTGCGCAGTATTTTACTTGATCTGAAAAGAGAAGGCCAGATCTAAAGAAAAGAAGCGAGATCTGAATGCTTTTTTCTCTAAGAAAAGTAAAAGTGGAAGTTTCTGAAGAAAAGAGGTAAGATCTGTAAGGTCAGTGCTTTGATAAAGGTAAGAATAGTTAAAAAAAATTAGATACGAAAGATTTGTGCTATGTAGAAGTAAGATAAGTGAAAATTTTTGTTTCTAGAGAATGGATCTAGGTATGTTTGATAGACTCTATCCTATCTTGAAAACTAGGACATTAATAGATGAAAGAAAGTTTTACATGAATAGATCTGATAGATATGTTATACCTATGCATAGAAAGAATGTTTGGACTAACAAATGGATGCAGGATCCAAGAAATAATTTTTTGTAGGCTAGCTACCATGATCCTGGTGTGCAATACAGAAGAAGTTGGGGATCATTTAAGAGAAAGAGAGGATTAACCTTATGCTATAGTTACAAAAGATTAGGACATCTCTCTAAGGAATGCCCTAGTGGGAGATCTAGTTGTCTATGTTTCAAATCCTTGGACCACAAAGTATTGGATTGCCCTAAAATGATTGCTAAGATTGAAGGCATGAATCTGAATAAAGAAAACCCTAAGGCAGATCCAGAAATAGAAAAACCCCAGAGAGAATAAGAAAAGATATTACTACAAATGAAAGACACCTTGAATGACCACTGACATGTTAGATTATCAGAGGTCTTTAATGAAAAAGAATGCATCAAGGTAAGAATAGGAGACTTCGACATTGACTGTGTTCTAGATGAGGAAACACAGGTGAATGTTATGATAGAGAGAACTTGGGAAGCTATAGGAAGGTCTGTTATGATCCCTTCACTAAGAGGAATAGGGTTATTCAGAGGGAAACTGGTAAACCTATGTGGAAGGCTCACTCATATATCTATGAATGTCAATGGAACTTCAACAGAGGAAGATTTTGAGATTATCAAATTTATTGAGGACAGTGACCTGTTTACTATGTTACTTGGAAAAAATTGGATTGAAAGAGATCAAGCCAGGAAGAAGGAAAAAGAAAAGGTTTTATAATAGTAGAGACAAGATTTAAAATATTTCATGACCAGAAGGATCGCACAGTTGATTGAGGAATAGGAGAACAAATCAAAGTTATTTGACACTAGAAACCCATATGTCAAAGTTGCAAAAGCAATAGGGGACTCACATAAGATTGGAGTATCTATATCAAATATAGATGAAGTAGTACCCCTGAGTCTTGGGAGAGAACCTTAGCAGCGTGAAGTGACTATGCCCAAGGAAAATAAGAATCAGAATGGAAAAAGAACTACCAAGACGAAGCTCACGGGGAAGAAGGCTAAGAATCTAAGTAAAAGGAGAGATAATATTGACAGGCTATAGAGGGTTCCAAAGGGAACCTCTCATAAAGAAACTTTGCAAAATTGGAGCTTCACTGGGATGTTAGAATAGTGACATGGGTCACTTCACCATGATGAAGCAACATAGCCATTGGAGGCCGATATATCCATTCAACTATTGCTTCGAATGGATCGAAAAGAATTGATGGCTCATCACCAGACCGTTAGACCACACCATAATGGATAGAACAAGAGATAATGAAGCCCCATATCCATTACAAGCGATCTGTTACAGAGTTACTTACTTATTCCATTGTGCCATGCATGGAAGACACTTTTAATAATTGTGAATTTGAGTCCATAGACTACATGAATTGTAAACAGTGATTACTCCACTCTTACTCTCTACCCTATTATAGTACCTACGTTACTTTAAGAACCCAATATATTGATCCTAAGCTTATATGTCCAACGAATTTAGCGCAGCTGAAGAATTTGTAAGAGAGGTACTCGCTAGCCTCAGAGACGAAAGAGTCATGTCAGAGAAAGGATTGTCTATAGGTTTACAGGCATCATCAACAAGAGGAGTGCAAGCCTCCCTGTCGACTGCTCGAGCAGGAACATCCTGAGTCAACGTAGAATTAAGAACTGAACATAAAGATGATATGGCCAACGCAAAGTTGGTTCCATCCATCCTATCTGCTTACATACCACCTTTGCGTGGTGCGATCAACAGAGATAGTGTGCCTAGAGACTTTGAGTACACTCTAGTCACTACGTACCTATCGAAAGGGGTTTGTGTAGTCCACTTAGATCACGACAAGATCGAAGCATTGAATTTTAGTGACTTCAACCTGGGGGATTGTAAAGTTGACAGCATGCTTGCCCCATACAAGTACCTAACCAGAACCAAGGGAAATAATTTGAATATTGTCCCTCAGTAATGGATGATGAACCTCGCAAAGTCCACTCTGCTCCACGTTATGAATATACCGCACTTTGGCAGATGCCAGGAGGTGAATTCTTGTGTGAAGTTGCTACTGGTGAGTTACCATGGAGGATATTTTCGGTTAAAACATCACTTAACAGTTGATCCAGCGCTGATCAACCGGATCATCGGGCTTAGCATGCAGGGCCTTGATCCCCATGATTACTATCTTGGAAAAGTCGCAGATCACGCTCTTTCTCAAAAGATCAAAGAATCTTATGGCGATGTTGACAAAGGCACACAAGGATACAAGGTAGCTTCTATTGAAAGTGGTGCAGTGCACCTCACCTGTCAACTGATCGCAGGGAAGTTGGTACGCAAGAATCGACCGATGCAAGTATCCATCTTTGTAGTCGACCTCAAAGGGAAGTGCACAAAGGGAATATAGATGAACTAGGTGAAGTACCTGGTGAATCAACTAGAGATTGACTGTAGAGAATCCCAAGAACAAGGGCATGAATTGGGGATTTTAGCTAGCTCTTGATACTTATAGATTTTGTTGCATGGGAGCTACCGGAAGGTGCAACCTTCCTGGACATCAACCCCTTTGAACCACTAGCTGTGAAGTTCAGTACACTATGGTACTTGAATGATATGAACAAGCAGTGGCAATACAATGCCATCTTCCATACCTACTACATCCAGTTGAAGCTCGCTATCCATTCTGAGCCTCTCATGACCCCGAATAATTTACACAGGTTTTGACCTTTGATGAAGTTCAACGTGGACTGACATTTCATATATATTACAGCACGTGCTGATGAGAACAAGGAACATATTCAGTCTTATTATAAGATGACAGAAGAAGACTTGGAGAAGATCTCCAAGGAATGGTCGGCAGATCTCCTTATTTCAGCAGACCCCACAGAAATGTCCAACATTGACAGCCTAGAAGCTACATAGGATACACCTAGGCCCATTAAGACAAAGAAAACAAAGAAGACAAAGAAGGTTGAGGAAGTACAGAATATAGACAACCTATCTGTGAGGATGAATTCCATTACACCAAACCAAGGAGGTGATGGCGAAGACTTAGAATAAATCGAACAAAGACCAAAAGAAGAAGTAGAAATAATAAAGAAGAGGAAGGATTCACCTCCAGAACCTTTCTCCCGGAAGAAATCAAAAGAACCCATAACAAAGCTATAGACCACGGTCACTCCATATGACTTTAGTTTCCTCATCGCAACTATGAATGAAGTTATAAAAGAGATAGAAGAAAAGAAGGAAGCTAAGAAAGAGACAATGTACAACTGTTATAACCCTAAATTGCACCACACATGCTTACCTAGCATCAGGCCAACTCATATCCTTTCTTTGCCAAAACACTGTTGAACAACTCTTTGAAAATCCTCTTGTATAAAGGACCACGTGCCCTAACCCATTACTGCATGTGTGTACACATTGGCTGACCCAAAACAACCCACGTGGACCAACAAAAGCATGAAAAAAAGAAAGTTGTCGATGAAACAAAAAGCTATGGGTGAGTTAACTGAAACTCCCAGCCATGCATGGTTGAGGGTTCATCCAAATACCTAGCTCCTTCTAGCCTATAAAAGAAGGGGTAGGGGTCCCATTTGGAGGAGGAAAAATATAGCAAAGAAACTCTGCCCATTTATGTATTCCCTGTTGTCCCAACCCTTTAGCCTTTCCTTATGCCAAAGGAGATTCAAAACAAAGCAGTTGAGGGACAGAAGAAGGGGAGCCCAGGATCAGGTTCAAGGAGCGGTGGTCGGTCTCAAATTTTGTAAGTTGACTCATTCAAAGTAATAAAGAAAATGCTATTCCCGTCTGAATTCATGAACTCTTTATAGTTTGATCAGTATATGTTTGGATTTCTAACCCGTTAGTATATAAGTATTATGCATGCATAGTTGTTTCTTGTCTTGGATGCAGGTCAACTTTGGAAGGAGTATTGTGAACAAGTAATCAAGCACAACGGAGGATCAATATCAAACGCCGAGAATGAGGTAGGTTGATCTTTCCATGCATTTACTAAGA
>CBVK0101466003.1:0-29449 GCA_900067695.1 Picea abies | reverse complement strand
GCTTGTAGTCATAACGAAGAGGGGTCGTTACATTTGGTATTAGAGCAGGGTTCAACCTGCGACTTGGGATCACTATAACTTTCATTGTTATGATTTAATTATAATGTTGCTAATTAAGTTGACTTGTATCCGTGAAAGAAATCATGGTTAGAGGACACCACGGAGGTAGACAACGGGATGCTAGGGGAGAAGGCGCGACGCCTCCAGCAACATCCATGCCTGAGGGGTCCAACCCCTAGGGAGACGAACAGGTTTTCGAGAAGGAGAAGATAGCAGTGGGTGATGTGGTTGGGATGATGAGGTATTTTCAGCGGATGTCTGAAGCACTGATCATTCGTTTGGAAAGAGATGAGGCCAAGGCACCGACACCCCCTGAGGGTCCACCACATGCTCTGATTGGTACTGGTAGAATTCATCATGAACTCAAGAAGGTCAAATTTCTTGAGTTCTTTGGTGCCTTGGACAGCATAGCCACCGAGGCATGGTTAGAGAATATGGTGATGTGCTTTTCACTTCGCGACTATACCTCCATCATGAAGGTCTGCATGGAGGTCTTTCAATTGAAGGGGAGAACTCTTCTATGGTGGGAGATGCTCCTACCACAACTGAACATGGTTGTCGAAGATGTGTCATGAGAACTTTTTGAGGAATGGTTCCGAGAGAGGTACCTATCAGAGGAATTCATTGAGCATCAGCTCAACAATTTCAATGCCTTACGACAGGTCGACCATACGGTGCCCAAGTACGAGGCCCATTTTATGGAGTTTCTCCGGTATGCTCTGCATATTAACACTGAGAAACTTAAGGTCAAAAGGTTCGTGTTCATACTTAATGGTAGCATACATGCAAAGGTTAGGATTATGATGCCTCAAACCTTACATGATTTCATCCAGAAGGCCCTCATAGAAGAGGAGGAGCTTATCAGTGGGGGTCAGAGCAGGACTCCAGTGAGACCAATAGGGAAGGTGTCATCTGGTGTGCAGTAGCATCAGAAACCAGTCAGACATATGCTAGGATATCATGGCTTCTAGAGGGGATCCACTTTCACTACACCTTAGTGGTCGATGCCTCAGTAGTGGACACCTTATCGGGGACCACAGCATCAGCAGCAACGTCGACTGAAGCAACAGTATTTTAGGCATGCTCAGTAGAACAGACCAAGATTCCAGGCCGATGGGCCGTCATCTTCTACTTTAGGTACTAGGAGTACTGGACCAAAGAAGGGGTGTTGGACGTGTGGGGAGCCACACTACCAGCGCAACTACCTAGTGGAGAGGACTAGAGCATATGGATCAGTCGAAGCCACTACCATGGGAGATTTGGGAAAAGTCCATCGGATTCATGCAGTAGTGAATAACCACCAGGCATAACACCAGTCGACTGTTCTCGATCTGTCAGGTACCATCGTTGACTAGACCCTTAGTATTTTGATAAAGCTAGGTGCTATCGAGAGTTTCATTTCTAGTGTAGTGCTAAAAAGTAATAAGGTAAAGGCAGTCGAACAGGATGAGTTTATCTTTGTAGAGATGGCTTCAGGAGCCCAACAGAAGGTTTAAGGAAAGGTTACGGGTTGTACCATTAACCTGGGAGAGTTTTTCACTAGGGCCAACCTGTGCATCATGATCTTAGGATCTTATGACATCCTGATCAGTATGGACTGGTTGGAATCGCATGAGGTGATACTGAACTATAAGACGAAACAATTGAGCTTCGTCGATGATGAGGGACATAGACGCATGATTGTAGGATGAAACCAGGGAGTTTCCCTGAGGTTCATCTCTTCCTTGTAGCTATGGAAGAGCATGCGAAAGGGATGTAAGCTTTATGAGATCCTTGCATTAAATGAGAAGGGAGTAGTGGAAGGTCTAGAACACCTTCCTATGGTGAGAGAGTATGTAGACGTCTTCCCAGAGGAGTTACCTGGGATGCCCCCAAAGAGGGAAATGGAGTTTACTGTAGACCTAAAACTGAGGACTGAACCGATAGAGAGAATGCCTTATCGGATGTCAACCCCAGAGTTATAGGATTTGAGAATGCAACTGAAAGAATTGTTGGACCTGGGACTGATACGTTCGAGTGTGTCATCGTGGGGTGCACCTGTTATTTTCATACAAAAGAAGGATGGGTCGTGGAGGATTTGTGTAGACTACCATCAATTGAACAAGTCAATGATCAAGAATCAGTATCCATTGCCAAGGATAGATGATCTATTTGATCAGATGAAGGGTGCAACCATGTTTTCAAAGATTGATTTGCGATCAGGGTATCACTAGTTGCGGAATGAGGATGATGTCCCTAAGACCACCTTTAAGATGAGGTTTGGACATTATGAGTTTATTGTTTTACCGTTGGGACCGACAAACGCCCCATGGGTATTTATGAGTTTAATGAATGGAGTGTTCTGCGAGTACTTGGACAAGTTAGTCGAAGTATTCATTGACGATATTTTTATTTACTCTCAAACAACGGAGGAGCATGACGAGCACTTGCGCTTGGTACTACAATGTCTTCAAGAGCACAAATTGTATCGAAAGTTATCCAAATGTTAATTTTATCAATCGAAGATTCACTGCTTAGGGCATGTCATCTCCAGTGAAGGTATCACTGTGGATCTAGTGAAGGTATCACCGCAGATCCCGGAAGTATGTAGCTTCATGGGTTTAGCAGGATACTATCGATGGTTTGTCAAGGGATTTTTGAAGATAGCAAATCTGATCACGGAATTGCAGAAGAAGAACAAGAAGTTTGTATGGGCTGAGAAATGAACGGAAGCATTTCGGACGCTCAAGGAGTTGTTGACAACAACACCGATACTAAAGGTCCCTCACATGGACGCAAAATTCTTGGTATGCACTGATGCATCCAAGGAAGGCTTAGGCAGAGTCTTGATGCAAGATAGACAAGTGATCACTTACATCTTGAGGAAACTAAGAAGGCATTAGGAGAACTACGTGATGCACGATTTGGAGTTGTTAGCCATCGTATATGCCTTGAAGGTTTGGAGACACTACCTTGTTGGATGAAAATTTGAACTAAATATAGACCACTGTGGACTACAACACATCTTTACGTAAGGTGACCTGAACGCGCGACAAAGACATTGGTTGGAATTTCTTAGCAAGTACAACTTCGATATTACTTAAATAAAAGGAACATTGAACCGAGTGGAAGATGTATTGAGTCAGAGACCATGCATCTTTTCGGTTTTTCATCTCCAGATGAATCTACATGAAACGATTCTAACTTTATAGCGTGATGATCACTGGTACAAAGAGGTCGAGGGTTTTATCGAACAAAACAAAATGATGGTACCAAGATTTGAAGGATTTATATTTGACGACGATGGATTATTGAGGTTTAAAAATCGGATTTATGTACCATCGAATGACGCATTGAGGAGCTTGATCCTAAGTGAGGCTCATAGAGAAGTATACATGGCTCACTCGAGAGCCACGAAGATGAGGGAAGACGTTAAACCCTTATTCTTCTGGAAGGAAATGAAGGCAGACATAGTAAACTATGTGGCTAGATGCCTAAAATGTCAGTAGGTAAAAGTTGAACATAGACATCCAACAAGATTAATACATCCACACGCTATTCTGGAATCGAAATGGGAGGCTAGTTCAATGGATTTAATTGTTGGGTTTCCACTGACAGCAAGCAGACACAACTTGATTTTCGTAGTAGTAGACACTCTGACGAAGAGTGCTCACCTTATTCCTATGCATATGATGTATCAGGAACCTAACATAGATAGAGTTTTCATCAGTGATATTGTGAGGCTGCATGGCATGCCTAAGAGGATTATATCCGATCGGGGATCGGTGTTTACTAGACAATTTTGGATGATTTTCCAAGAGGTCTTGGGAACCCAACTTAACTTCAGTACACCATATCACCCGAATACTGACGGGTAGACCGAACAAACGAACCAAACCTTGGAGGACATGTTGTGCATGTACGTGATGGACCAACAAAAGTGTTGGGAAGAATTCTTTCCACTGGTGGAATTCTCTTATAAAAACAGTTACCAAAGCACCATTAATATGGCGCCCTTCAAGTTTCTTTATGGGTGACCGTGTCAGACTTCTTTGAGTTGGGATCGGCTTGAGGATAGGGTCTTGGTGGGACCAGAAGTGATTCAATAAATGGAAGATCAAATGCAAACAATAATACAAAGGATTAAAGAAGCACGGGATCGACAGAAGAGTTATGTCGATGTGCACTGTGTCGACCGTAGTTATGAGGTTGGCAATCGAGTCTTCTTGTGGGTAAAACCGCATAAGATTTCGATCAAGTTTGGAAAGGGAGATAAAATCTCTCCTAGGTTTGTGGTACCTTTTGAGATCGTGGAAAGAAAGGGGCTCATGGCCTATCAATTAGCCTTGCGTGATTCCTTGAGGTGTATGCTTGATGTTTTTCACGTATCTATTTTGAGACATTATATTAGTGATCCTACACATGTTATTGACATGAGTTCCTTGTAGAAATTGAATGAGGGGGTGCTCACGGCTGAGTCGATCCGCATATTGGATCATCGCATTCAACAACTACGATGTCGAACAGTAGAGCAGGTCAAGGTGTAGTGGGACAACTATAGTCCACACTCGATGACCTGCGAGAACACATATGATATGAGCCAATAGTTTCCATTTTTGTTTGATAGATAGACTAATGATACTATGATACACATTATTTCGACACTTATATACTGTGAAACTTCGGGACAAAGTTTAGACCAAGAGGGGGTGTATGTAACATCCTGCTCTTACGCACACTGAGTGAACTTATTCTTTGAGGACAATTGCTCGCAAGTGATCCCGATTATTATACTATTAAACATTTGATTTGGATTATGAGGCGTTATGGGTTGATGACATGTTGTTTTGTTTCCTTGACATAGACAGGTGCTATTGACTCGGTTTTACTGAGTGTGTAGGATTTTGGACCTCGAGAATGCAGAGACATCGATGGAACCCCTTGGACTCTGGATCGAGTCGGGGAGTGAACTATTGGGGTTTGATTGTTTTATATGTGATATCAGTGCATCTGATTAGATGATATGATTATGGATATATTTCTGACATGATTCGTTGATGATCCAGGCTAACGATAGATTGTCGACCAGACTCACATGTGGAGTAGAGGGGTCATGCAGGACTACCAGAGATGTTGAGGGAGAGGTGTGGAAAATAGCCCTACCACAACCTACTAGCACTCCCATTGTGGCTCGAACTGTAGGTTAACGATTACCTAGTTCGAGAAGATCCATGATATTGTGAGGGATGACTGTGATAGTTTCTCACAATGATTCTAAGGGGCACACAATAAGGCAGGGGCCTTATTCCTTAGAGTCCCTTAGTCTCCCACAAGATAACCTGGTGGAGTATTGACTCCAGGGGTTTTTGATGTCTACCAAGTCAGTCAAGAGGCGAGTGGCACCCTTGGAGCACGTGGTGTGTCCTAAAGAGAACATCCCACAAGAAAAATGGAAAGAGGCAAGTGGCACCCTTGGAGCACATAGTGCGTCTTGAAGGTCATGTCATACAAGAGAAACAGAAAGAGGCGGGTGGCACCCTTGGAGCATCTAGTGCGTCCTGAAGGGCACGTCGCGTGGTTATTTAATAATTGAATAAACCTAAATGGCTTTAGGACGAATAACATGTTAAGGAAGATTTAAAACTTTTTCCCTAAGAAAAATGTTTCCCAGCCTAGGAAAATAAAGTATAGGTCTAAATTATACTAGTGGTAAAATTTCATCTATTTATTTAAAAAAATAAAAATAAAAATAAAATAAATAATAATGATAATCTTCATTAATCTTGTGACAAGAAGGGGGTAAGAAATTAAATTGATTTATAAAAATATTTTGGGATAAAAGTTAGAAAGGGGAAATAATTGTTTTACTATATTATGTTAATTAAAAATTTATTCATTAAAAAGAAAAAGGGAAAAAGGGTAATTTTTTGCACATACCTTTTTTAGTTTAAATAAAAAGGGAAAGACAAAAATATAAAATAATTAGGAAACTAGGAAAAAGTTGGAAACATAAAAAGAAAGGGGAAACACAAGGAAAACGCAGAGATTCTAACTGAGTAAGGTATCTAGCATTAAAGAACCTATTAAATTAAACTCAACTCGTAAATTAGTAAGGGGGAAAGTCATTATAACTTGTAAAGGAATATGGGGACACCTAGGAGAGATTCTATGAATGACTTTAGGTGGAAGAGGGATATAGGGGTAATTAATTAATTAATGAAATTAATTTATGGAGGAATGAAGGGGATGGGTGACACATGTATGGGGAGGATTTTTATGAATTAAATTATTAAACTTTAAATAAAATGGGATTTTGGGAAAGTAAGGGACTTCGAAACTCTATATAATGGAGGGAGGAAAATGATGATGGATCTCTTCTATTATGCATAACATTACGCTGCAGAAATTTATACTTGACTAACTTAGCTTGTGGGAGCTGGGATACCCAGCTTGGTGAGGAGTGGTATCTCGGCCTTGCAAGGCGAGATGGGAGCTAGTTGATTTTCTAGATAGTGTGCGTGGCCCCTTTGTGGCTCGAGGGGCTAAGGGGGAAG
This sequence comes from Picea abies, assembly GCA_900067695.1. Lineage (NCBI taxonomy): Eukaryota > Viridiplantae > Streptophyta > Pinopsida > Pinales > Pinaceae > Picea > Picea abies. Next base: position 22,856 of record CBVK0101466003.1, on the reverse strand, counting down.
AAGAGTACCCCTAGTGTTGGTTGGGAGGTACCAGTGAAGTCTCATCATTCGACAAGCAGGAGCTACACGAAGCATGTGGGACAACAAATCAGAGCGGGATACTTGGGATATGGTACGCTTCCTTTATGTATGCATGGTAGATTGTTAGAATGAATCATGATTTTAGTTCTGTATGTTTAATTGGGTAAATAAAATGATTGTCTTATCATTCTAGTGGATGACTGAAATTTCCCCCATAGCCTTTAGCTCGATGTTGATTTTCCATGGCCTTCGATCCCTACATGTCTTGACCATCCTGTGGTTGATTGATTGTGATGATTGTGGTTTATTTTTGCCTTCATCCCTAGCTCATCAGTCCATGCCTGAGCAGTTGGCCATGAGCCTAATCTACGGTCATCGATTCATCGTTAATAGAACTATGGATCTCAACGCCCTACTTTTCTGTGCGTGGATGATGAGCGAAGGATGTTCTTGCCTGTCGTCTACCCCTGTTGATTTTATTGGATGATTGAGGGTCCTTGCGCCTTATTGTGTTGAGTAAATCCGCCACTTTTTTCGTTCCTATTTCCCTAATCTGTAACTCTGCATTTTTATTCATTTATTTGGTGTACTCCTTGCCGGGTATATTGCTTTGCGGTTTTTTTATAATGAATGAGTTTTCATTTCTGGATATAATGTTCTGGCTATTTTCCACTTTTAAGACAGTAGTCATAGCTTGTTTACCTGGTGAATTTGGCTATTTCATTGTTTACATTACATTTCTTATTACTTTGCGATTGACACTTGTTGAGATTGACTCCATTGTTGGTTATGACTGGGTTTTATCTACGTCTTGGTGGATGAATTTACCTTATCTCTTTACTCTGAAATTTTTCTCACCCCTGGCGAATTTCGCTCTACAAATTAATACATCGAATGAAAAATTATCCCTGCATTTCCATCTTGTCTTAAGGCAAATTCGCCTTGCAATCCGACCCATCTAGCCAGCAATGTTTCCTATGCTTGATAATCTGTTTTAAGAGCGATTCTTGCTCGGCATCTTCATACACCTCGCAGGCGTTTATCCTCTACAATATACGCTACTGTGAAGGCGATTTTTCTCAGAGAAAAGTGATGTAAAACCCTGCGATTCTCTACTTCTGACCAGTGATTATCCTTTGCCACTTAATCCATTTTTGAAGGCGAATTTGGGCTGGCGATTCTACACTTCTGGCCAGCGATTTTCCTTTGCCAAGTAATCCATTTTTGAAGGCAATTTGGGCCTGTGATTATATATACCTGGCCATTGATTTTCCATTACAATCTAATCTGTTCTTGAAGGCAAAATTGGCCCTGCGACTTTATTGATCTATGATTGTTTTCTTTGAAAATCGTGAATTATCTGCTATCGATGGTACAGTTGCATGGCAGAAATTTCTAATTACCTTAGGACTGAGATTGTTGTCTGACAACGATTTAGCTAGACATATTTTAATTGTGATTAAATCCTTAGTTAGACACTGAACAAAATCAATATTCCGGTTAAGTTTCTTGTATTGTTTTTACATAACATCAATATCTTTCAGACAACGATAACTTTAGAGGTTTTAAACAACAAATTTATACACGTCTCTAGACTCTATTGGACATCTAATTAAATTATGAATAGCTAAGGTTCACTGTATTTATTTACTAGACAACGGAATTTATCCCATCGATGAAATCTTTGTTTACTTACACCATTCTGACTTCGTCCTAGCTATATTTGTGGCAACGATTCCATGCTTGGTTTAGACCGCGATATCCTTCCTGTATTTATACAGACAGCTTTGATTTTGTGTTTGATGGCCACAATTTTAGCATTAGATGATTTGACAGTGCCTCAAACTGTTTAGTCTGATGGCTAAATTTAGTAAATCTGGACAGCAAGTTTGCAGTGTACTACTTTCGCATTTGAGAATATGTTGATTTTCCCCAGCAAACTTTGAGCCAAAGATTGCCAGTGCACTTGCACCTTCAAAAATATAGGAAGTAATATTGTTAGACTGCATGTTGGTCATTTTGTTGATAGCGTTCGAGTATAGCATTATACCTTGATATTTTAATGATGGTCTTATATTGGTAATTTATATTTTAGTGACAAATTTTAGACCTGCTAAATCAGATTGCATTAATGTTAATTGGATTTTTAATTATTAACCAAATTGAAGTTTAGACTTGCTTAATTTGATGTGATTTTAATGTCAAATTAGATTGTACTTTAATGACAAATTGTAATTTAGACATGCTAAGTTAGATTTGTAATCAATGATTAAAATAGACTGTAATTATTCACTAACTTAGACTTGACGATTGATCGGGTTATTGGTGAAGTCGTTCCTTGGCTTACGCTTCCTTCGAGCGATGCCATCATGCATCTTGTCGATCTGTCGTTTGGGTGTGGGTGTAGTCTTGTGTCAGCTATTTCGGTCTCCTAGCGTGTGGCTTGGTCTTGAGTCTTGGGTCTAGATAGAATATGTTTGCGCCAAGGTTATTGTCACGCATCTCATCTGGGGACGGCATGATTCCTGATGAGGGGATCATGGCACTCCCCCTTTAGATAGCAGCGAATGATAACTTGGTTAGGGTTGGTGCCTTCCGTGTGAGTGTTGTTGAGTGTTGTAAGTTGGATTTTGGCGCATGGGTTGAATGCCTTCATGCATTTGGTTTACACGCCTTGAGGTTCTAGTCATTGGTTGTCGAGGCCATTGCATCGATATGGGGGTTTTGTCCCTTAGCTTGTAGGCGCGGTCATGTTGCATCAGGTGGGTAGTCATTCCTCCTTCTTGTACTACGCATGTTTCTCCCAGTTTCCCTTGTGCCTGTGCATGGCATCTTAGTAGCCTGTTTCCTGGACTGCATGCTTGTGTTCATCATTAGTGGTGTGGTTAAACTATTATCGTCATCACCTTCTTGCCTAAAAACAAAAAAAAAATTCACTTTTGCTTCGCTTGTAGTCGTAACAAAGAGGGGTCGTTACATGGAATTTGAGTTATATTACAACACTTTTCTTGATTTTGGTAAAACGTTGTGGCCAAGTTCACCTCCTCCTTCCACATTTTGTGCCTTTGTATCTGAAATTTTGTGTGAAAGAGAAGGTGATGAATTATTTTACCAAAAAAATGTGTTGGTGGAAAGAAATGTGATCATTATGGAAATCTAAGTTTTTTTCACTAAAAGCATCCTATTGATATGAATGATCAATCATTTTCTAATATAATAATCAATTGGAAGAGATATTGTAACAACCCCTGTCGTTACGACTACATGCAATTCATAATAAGTGCAATTTGTTTTTTTGTTTTCTCTTTTTTAAGCAGGAAAGTAACAATGAAAACAGTTAATCAACACAAATTGACAACGAACACAATGTACACAATTTAGGAAATAGACAACATAATGACCTAGCCTACTAGCACATCATGCAGCTGTAAGAAACATATGACATTCAATCAGACTAAAATAAAAATGACTACTAGCTCATCCTACCTTGCAAGGTTAGGACCTCTAGGACACATAAGAAACACTCAAGCCCGGGTTCTTATCGATTTTGACCATTTAAGGCCTCAAGGCTGGAAATTGTTCTGAGGAACAAGTAGGTGTCTACATCCCACCCTACACAAGAAAGACAACACCTACTAAGCTAAATGAAAACATAAAAACAACCAAACGCAACAACACCAACCGACACGTGTAACATGAACCTTCAATGCGAGCGAGAATTAGTATTCAATGAATCAAAATTTGCATGGAGCACAGTATAAAAATAGAAACCGATCAATAGTGGCCTTTCACCATGCACCGCCAAGATAAGTCTCATGTTTATACAATACTTTATTTATCATTAAATTTACGAGAACGCAAGAGAGATGACATACACAATCTATCTAGCACAACAACTTGAGGCGCAATTCTATTTAAAGTCCATGCGCGTTATTTAATCAATCAATCATTAAATATAATCTGAGGTGTGAGAAGTGATATACCTTTTGGGTCTTTTAATTAATCACGCGAACATCATGTCCATGTAATAATAACTACATTCATTCGACTTGGAAATTTAAATAAGAAATGACTAATAAAACTACACTAGTAAAACATCCATCTATCTTCCGCAATCAATAGTTTACCCTCCAACATAACCTTTTCATTACGCCATTAATTTCCTACATCCCTTCCTATCCTTTATCCTATCTTGTATGAGGTATCATATATAATTTTCAAATGGAATAAAGAATACCCATCAAGTCCTTTGATAAAAAGTCTCTCTCCTTTATTACATTGTTTTTTTTTATAACTAGAAAACATAAACAATGATAACTTAAGTATTCATCACCTTATATTGGAGTATCTCGGTAATATTTCCTGGCTTGGTTTATCTTTTAAATAGATCACATAAACCATCGTGACTTGAAGTCTTTATAACATGAATCTTGATAGATTTAGTAATAATCTTGATAATACTATTAATACATAATTAGTTGAAGGTAATGAGAAACCAAGTTTCCTTAAAATTGTCGTAAGTTAATTTTAGACTATTTAAAATTATTATAGCTATCAATCACAATTATTAAGAATAGGTAACATTATCTCATTTCAATGGCCAAAGTAAATCACTTAAATTTCATTAATTTGTAAGAAAAATTGCGGAGTGAAACATTTAAGAAATGTTTCTTGATACAGGGAGCAATCGAATGAGAGTAGCACGAAAACCTAAGGAAGGTGATACAATAATATCTAATGCGGAATTAGTTGGCAGGAAAAATAAGGTGCATACACCGACGATTCGCTATCAGTAAAAATGATTTTTCCTTTTTGCAAGGAGCCAAGGTAATGTTGGTAGTCAATGATTGCATGGGCCGCTATTTGAAAATTGATAAAGGAAATCGGGATGAGGGGGAATCACAGTCCACTAGTTAACATGCAGAGGTAAATGATAGTTAAGATCCGAATAAATTACTCAAATCACAGGTAGTGGTTATGTCATAAAAATTTAGAGGAAAGACAGTTCAGATCCCTGAGAATTTACACAAATCGTAGATAGTGGTTATGTCATTAAAAAAACAACTTGGAGAGGAATTGTTGGTTATTTGTTCAATGTAGAGAATTCTTACTATCACAGGGGTTAAAGGAGAATCCCAACTTGGCCAACTTACACAACCACAAGGGTGCAAAGATTATTCATAAAAAGAAACGCAAAGATAATTTATGGGAAGGACGCAAAGATAAGTTTGTTGAAATAGTTGTTGGGTGAAATCATAAGGGCAAGGGAAATCCATTGTTAAAACAAAGGAATAGAAGGGGATAAATCTTTGGGTAAAAAGTAAGTAACCATAGAGATAAATTGAAATCGCAGAGTTCTTCTGAGTTTAAGTGTTGCATATATTCGTTGATGTAACATGGAGGGGCTTCTGTAAATACGTCGAGGGTTACTTAAAAAAAATGTAGAGGTACTGTATTCACCATGCGGTGTGAAGAATACGATTATGGGCGAAACTAGAAGGAAATAGAGACAGTAATAACATAATAACCGTAGAGTAATGAAGAGGAATTTTTGTTGTACAATAAAACGAATTGTTCAACAAATTAAAAAAAAAATTGCAGAGAGTAAAAACACAAAAAATGTAGAGTAATGAAGAGGAATTTTCGCTGTACAAGCAAACAAATTGTTGGGAAAATTAAAAACGAAATTGCAGAGAGTAAAAACAACATTAATCACATTTACACATTCAATTCGTCATTCAAATTAACATGAAATTATGGGAAAGATAACAACGAATTTGGAGAGAGTAAAAACACAATAATCACAGTGGCTAAGGAGGGAATAAACGCCCAGGAGAGAATCCCTTACAAGGCAGAGAAATGATCTTACACTTATTATTCATGCACAAGAAAGCAGGGAATTTGAATCTAAATATTTAACATCGAAGTGAAAGAAAGTCGACTCAACTCCTGGCTAACTGCTTAGGAACGTACTAATAACTTAAAGGATAGAGGAACATAAGGTAAAAAAAAAAAAAAACTTTGTATTAAAAACAATAAAAAAAAACGCAGAGAAGTCATTTGCATTTAGAGTTTGGGTTCACCATTGGAAATCAAAAATTATAGTGAGCATAAGGTTGGGATAACTTTGAATTCTCTGATCATAAAACATTGGACTCATCAAGACAATTCACTGACAGAAAAAAAATGGAATCTTTGGATAGTAATACGCTAAATAAAACATAAAATTTAACTAAAGGCATAGGAACATAATTTAACTACCCTTCAACCAAATTTCACAAGCGTAATTTTCCAGGACAGAAAATTAACTAAATTTTTAACACAGTGATGCACGTGTTCTTTCGACATTAGAGAGATTCATATACTAGGAATTTAGCTACCATTCAATACAATATACACGTGTACAATATCCAAATGTGAATTGTTCGAAGTCATTGTCCCACGCACACTCCATCCATCTCCCGCTTGCCAACCGATGTGACCTCACCAGTACCTCCCATCCAATGCTAGGGGTACTCTTCTTCCCCCTAACCCCCCCAAGCCACTGAGGGGCCACACACATAATACCATAGAATGCTAGATCCCATCTCACCTCACAAGTTCAAGATACAACTCATTACCTGAGCTGGGTATTCCAACTCCCACAAAGAAACTCAGTGAAAATAAAATTCGGTAGTGTGACGTTACACAAGCCAGATGTGATCCATACTCCTCCTTTGCCATCCTTTTTATAGATTTTTGTTACTCATTAGTTTCCCAAAACCCTCATTAGATCATTTTTTTCATTTAATTAATTTCAAAAAACCTCCCCCATACACATGCCTTCTAATCCCCTAGTTGCACTAGAAAATCAATTTATTAATTAATTATATTTTTCTATTTCCCTCACCCACCTAAAATCGTTCTTAAAAATGCTCCTCGGTGTCCCATTATTCCCTTAAAATTCTTAAATGACTAACACTTTACTTAATTCCTAGTTGGGTTCATAAATAGAAAGTTCCAAAGGCTAGATTCCTTACTAAGTTAGACATTCCCCTTTTTCTTTGAGTTTCCCCTTTTCTTTAAGTTTCTCCTTTTCCTTAGGTTTCCCCCTTTTCTTAAGTTTCTCTTTTTCTTAAAGTTTCTCATTTTTATAACTAAGTTCAGAATTAGCAGGTTTAGACAAAAACAACCAAATACCCCTTTTATTAATTAAACCTTTATTAAAATTTCCACTTTAATTATTAATGCTTGAATTTTCTTTATCCCCTTCTTGTTACATGTCTAATTATTTTTTATTTTTTTTCCAAAGGTTCTACTCAGAACTAGGTTTTCAATTCACTAGGCTTGGTGACAATTTTTAAGGAAAAATTTGTTATTAAACTTTACTTATCACATCATTCATTTTAAGGTTGACCAGGTCCTTAGGAGGCATAATTTTCTAGGCACTAGGTTTATTAACTTACTAGTTAAAATCATGATGTGCCCTTTAGGACACACTACGTGCTCCAAGGGTTCCCCTCGCCTCTTTCCATTTCTTTGCGCGACATGCCCTTCAATATGCACTACATGCTCCAAGGGTGCCACTCACCTCTTTTCGTTTTATTTGCGTGACATGCCCTTCAAGATGCACTACGTGCTCCAAGGGAGCCACTCGCCTCTTGAATGAATTTGGTAGACATCAAACCCCTGGAGTCAATACTCCGTCAGGTGATATTGTGGGAGACTAAGGGTCTCTAAGGAATAAGGACCCTTCCTTATTGTGTGCCCCTTAGAATAATCGTGAGCGACTGTCACAGTCTTCCCTCGCGGCATCATGGGTATTCTCGAACTAGGTAATCGTTAACCTATAGTTCGAGCCATAGTAGGAATGCTACTAGGTTATGGCATGGTTGCTTCGATACCTCTCCCTCAATGTCTCTGGTTTTCGTGCATGACCCCTTTACTCCAAATGTGATTCTGGTCGACAAGCTATCGTCGGCCTGCATCCATCGACAAATCATATCAGCAATAAAAATCAACATCATAATATCTAATCATATGTACATATGTCACATCAAAATACTTCAAACCCTAACAGTCCACTCCCTTACTCGATATGTAGTCCATGGAGTTTCATCGATGCCTCAACATCCTCAACATCCAGAGTCCTGCACACTCAGGAGAACCCAGTCAATAACACCTGTCAATGAAAATACAACAAAAATAACATATGATCAAATCCACAATATCTCATAATCCTAATCAAATCAACCAATCGTATAAAGAACCAGATCACTTGCACGCAAGTGTCCTCAATGAATAAATCTTCTCAGTGCACGGAAGAGTGGGATGTTACAGATATGAATATATCAACATCACGGCTCCACATTCTTTAAATGTTATTTCCAAAAGGATTGATTTGAAATTATATAAAATCTGTGTGATATATTTTTTGAAGAAGTTTGAGGAAGAAATTTATAAATACACCAATCATTCACATAGATCTCGATGGAAGGACCTACAATTCAAACAATCACGTGAAGTGTTTCCACTAGGTACAATTTTGTTTGTATTTGATTTTGCAGACAATTACACATTCGTTGCACAAAAATAAATACAGAGTGAATATTATCATTCTGATCAAGTCACTATATTTGTCGATGTTCTATATAGAAACGCTCAATGGAATATTGATAACATAGAAAGCACCAATGACAATCGACATGTTATTAAAGAATATCACTTTTATATAAGTGATGATCGAGCACATGATACACATTATGTACAACATTGTTTTGATAAATTTTATGATTCATTGAAAAAACATGGGATTGGATTTGATCGACATTGGATATGGTTAGATGGATTTGTGGGTCATTTAAAATCTTCAATATCATTCTATTGGATGTGTCATCTTCATAAGAAATCAAACATTACACATTGTTGGAATTTCTTTGAGACTATTCATGGAAAAAGAGAGCACGACAGTGCAGGGGCATGTGTAAAACGAGCACTTCGAAGGTATCAAATGAACCCCCATGCCAATAGATTTGAATTTGTTGACCAAGTTGTTGAATGGTTCAAACAAGTTCTAATCCATGAAAACAATATGTCAATGGATGTGCACATGTGTGTGTATATATACATGTTACACATGTACACATGATATTTTTATTCATGTGTTCAAATTTATGTGATCTTCAATCATGTTCTTCATAGATTTCAAGTTAAGAAGTTCTTGTCTTGTGTAGGTTTCTTTGGTATGTTGGAAACCAAGATGTAAATAGATCAATCCCATATGAGGCTGGTACAATACATGGGACATGAAAAGTGCATTCAGTTAAAAAAAAACGATATAAAAATGTCTTTGCATTTGATAGAAGAAATGAATCTTGTTTTTGTTCAGTTTACATAGAGGACACAAAATCCATAGAGATTTGCGAAAATGAAAATGTGGAATATGTTAAATCTTGGAAACATACTGAACTTAATATAAAAGGGAAAATTCCACTTGCAAGCTCATAGGAGATGGATTCAAATGAAACTATAGTGTCAGTTGATGGCGATAGAGTTTATGATCTTGTTAGAGAAGGTAATTTTTATGTTTCAATTGTTTGAAAATATATTTGTTAAATATTTAAACAACTTGTAGATGTACTTGTAAGTTGGATATATAAAATTTATATATAGTAGATGAGTTTAATGGCACATGCATTTGTGCTAATCTAACATGAACTATTTGTTGGATCATATCGAATTATTTTCAAGAGATGTATTTTTCGTGGTTGCATCTGTAGACAACACTGAAAGAAAAAAATATGAGGTTATTAGAAGGTTTTGATGATAACGGTTTTATATATGAAAGAGGATTCATCGTATTGAAAAGATGTTTTTTCAAGAAACCCATCAAACAGATAGTCATGTTCACTTTCAAGACAATCAGTCGGATGTCATAAGTTGTCAATATAGTCATTTTGTATGTGAAACACACATAAATTTAATAGAGTTTCAATCAATAAAAAAAAAGGATAGAATATGGAAAATGTCAAAAGACGATCATGAACGAATAATTGAATATGGCATACCATTACGATTTCTTTAAGCAAGTGACATACATTCTAGAATTTTTTATTTTGCATTGAAAGTACACGTATTTATGAATATCTAGGATTCTGGAATCATTTGGTTTATTTTAATTTCATGTTCCATTCAAATAAGGAACTATATTTGTTATGTATTATAAATTTTACCAATCCCTATTTACAATTTTGTTCATAAAACTAGATCTAAATGGGTCAATTCAAAATTATTAAATATTTGGGTCCCCAGATATCCTCCGGACCACTTAAGGGATGCGATAATATGCTCTGGATTTTATATTCATGCCCCAAGTTTGATCTTGTTTAGTTTTTAATACCATGTTCATTCAAGTAAGGTGAGTTTTAATGAAATGTTTGTCATGTACTTCTTTATTTAAAAACATAATTTTTGCACATATAACTAGATCTCAAATATAATTTATGTACGAGTTTAAAGGGTTTATATAGTCTCATATCCCACTCATTTATAAACTTGTACATATAATTTTAATTAATATTTAGCCAAAAATGAAAGATAACCATGAAGTATAATCCCTACTTACAACAATTCAAAGTACCAATCACTTATAAAAGGAACTATCTATATAAAATGAAACAATTGATCATCATTGTCATTATCCCACCACATGATAGAGAGAAAATCATACTTGGGTGTTGTAGATATTGTATTAGATGCAATTCAATCATTATGATCTACACAAGACATATCCCATAAATATGTTTCATATACTTGTGTTTGACATTTTCAAAAAACTTGTGTATTAGGTGAGGATTAGAAACAAAGAGTTTTATGCTTAATATGTTATTCCTTTGTATATAAAAAATACCTTTTTGGAATATAAAATATATATAGAATAGAACATAAAGTTATCACATCCAATCATCCTTATGATCCTTAGTTGTTTATGATTCTTGGATAATTATTTATCTTTGAATGTCCCAAGCCACCTTATATATGACCCGAGCAAGTCCCTCTTGGAAGTAACTAGTAAGGAAGATGAATTTAATTTTATTTAGAATTGAAACATTTGTATGACTATCCATTGGTTTAAAAACATGTACTCTAGGAGAGTCCATTGAAATAGACTGCTAGGGATTATTTAAATCTGTTGATAGAATATTATCTTAAACCAACATTACCAAAATATTTGTGTTTGGATATGTCACTAAATTGGGTGATATAGTATGATTACATTGCTTCATTTAATATATGTCCATTTAATTAAAAAAAAAGAATTTGAAACATGACACATAGTGTTATCACTGAAATTTCGTCTGCAAATGGTTACGGGAATCCAACATCTTCAAACAGCTATTAGTTCACCCATGGACCAAAAATGCATTTCCAAAAGGCCCAAAACTATACAATCAACAATAAAATCAGCATGTGCTAAGACTACACAAGGAGCATGCGCACATGCGCCATTCAAAAAGGTAGGAAAAAGAACACATGCGCATGATGCACGACTTTGCACTTAAAAAACTGCTCATCCCTCAAAACAACGCATTTATGATATTGGTTGGCCTCCCACCCACTTCTGGTTCATCTTCCAAGTTGATTTGACATCCAAATCTCGACTGAAAATGGCTGGGTGGATGGTCAAAGACCTAAGGGTGCCCTAAATGGCCCCTTGTTCACACTAAAATATGGTTGAATAATGCCTCAAAGTTATGCTATAAAAAGAGGTCATGGGTGCACTACATTTTCAAGGAATTCATTTGTATTGTTATGTTGTTGATATTCTCTTGGAGGACCCTCTTTCCTCATCAAGAGTATGCTAGCACCATTTCATTTAGCCATTCATATCACCTCTAGATTGAATGTGCTTTGGATTCTCTTCACCATTTCATTCTAGTTCCTCATTTGTAAGAAGAGCTCAATATTTGGGGGTCCAAGAGCCCTCCCTTGGAGGAAGAGGGGACCCAAAGTCTCCCTTTCTCTTTGGTGTTTTCTTTCCACTAATACAATCCTTTCCATTGGTGGCATTAGTCTTGTTTGTTTCTTTTTCTAATGTCCTTATGCACTATAGTTTAATTTTTGTTATCCTTCTTAGTTTAATTCTTTTATTATCTTTTATTCTTTACACTTCTAACTCTTTCCTCTACTGTTTTCTTGCCTGTTTGACCCAACTAGGCTTGTAAGCACCCTTATTTTTCTCATTTAGGTGACAAAAGAGGTGCAATAGATTGACGACTCCACTGGGGAAAGGTATCAATTTCCTACCCCATTTGGGTTATTTTATCTCTTCTTTCTATTTATTTAACCTGCAGGCACCATACCCGGCCCAAGCCGACCTGCAAAAAGTTAGATTCAAAGTTGAGTTGAGAGAATTTCATTCTAAATTTTCTTCAGGGTCGTGTGTCAGACGTGCACGGGTTTTTCAACCCACAGGCATGTCTTAAGCACACATGTGCCAAAACCATTGTATTTCTCAGCGCCTTCTGCGCACTAGCACCCATAAGTCACTTTCAGTTCATGCATTGGCGCTCATAGCGCCTCTGTCTATTCTGAGACCTGCGCACCTATGCAGAAAAACACACATTGTAAGCTTTTCGTGATCTGAGGAAGGCCCATAGCCTTCTTAAAATTGATTCCTTGCACATTGTAATATGCACCACACTTATATTCCCTCTCCATATAAAGGGATTAGTCAAAACGTAGGCACTTAGGGGGTTAAAATCATTATTTCCTCTTTTTCTTTCATTTTTCCACATGGATGGTTTTCTTTGACTAAAAGTGTAAGTTGGAATCATATTTAGATCACATATAAAACTTGCATTGGGACCAGAAATTCGATATCAATTATTGAGTATGATCTTCTCTTGTGCCCCAAAGCAATCTTGAGAATCAGAAAGAGATTGAGGGAAAATTTCATCTCCCTTAAAAAGACAAAATCTTTAGGAGAGGACAACATCCCCCTTGGGACTCCTCTTGGTTTATTTTAAATACACATTTTAAGATTGTAACGGGCCCATACATGCCCACATGCTACAACGATAGGATAGTGATTGAAGTTTACTTTCTTAGATTAAATCTCTAGGGAAGTTTAAAGGTTTTGTAGCGAGACCATACATGCCCACATATGCACAATCTAGGATAATTTCAAAGCTTTCTTAGACTAAATCACATTAGGGAGTTAAAGGAATAGTAAGGACACACTTGTCCACATGCTAGTTTCCTAGGGACTTTAAAATTCTACAAGGTTGTACCAATGACACTTAGTTAATTAGATAATCAAGACTTGTAAGGACCAAGCGAAGTCCACATGCAGCAAGGTGACACCTAATTTATTAAAACATTTGTTGGCACACTTTCACTTGTTCACACACAAAGTCACTACTCACTCACATAGTTTTCATCTCGAAATGTAGAGGTTGAAGTAAGTTTTCTCCAAAAGGATTCCAAAACACCCCACCCTTTTCTTGACGAAACTATCCACTCCCACTTAATTTCAACGAGATTGGCTCACACCCCCAATATCTCAAACAACCACATCTAAAAATTTTCTAAAAAACTCATTAAGTTTTCCTCCACAGGAGGTGCCAAAAGAAATTTTTTAGTCTAGGTAGGATTTTGGGGATAATCATCCAAATAACTCCTCATTATATGGTTCTCACATCTTCAAACAGTAGAAGTTGTCAAATAGGGAACTTTAAAATCCTCCAAGTCAAGTGTTCCTAACTCCATAAGGCAAGGAGATACCTGTAAAGGGTTGAAGGCCGAGGTCCGGTTGTTCTATGCATCCCCCCTTGAGGCACCCACCTCTTGGACGGGATCCAGCCCGTGACCCATTTCTTAGACCAAAAATCTAAATGTCGCACTTTGACAGAGGTACCTAGTGACCAAATTTTAGGACATATACCCAGGTGGCAATTGTAGGCTGCAATTTCACCTTGATCGGATTTTGTGTGGCTATTGGGAAATATCGCCAGCTCTTTCAGGATATGCACCCTCTACCCCTCATTATAACTGATTACTTCATCCTTCATTAGTTCCTCTTCCAATGGCCTCAGACCCCACTATTGAGTGCTTTTGGAAGGTCTAGTGCAATTTGAGAGGAAGAACGTTACGTCTTTTAGGACATGAACATTTTTTTCTTTGTTCTCCCACATGGACAAGAACCACCTACCCACATGTATGCTTCTTAATTGATTTATGTATGATTCTCTTGTGATTACATATGATTGTGAGATATATTGTGAAGGTCCAAGTTATACAAAGTCCCTTGTTCATTAATTTCTCTCATCGCCATTTGCACACATCCACTTTACTAGTCGGGCATCATAGGGGACCCACAAAATCCCTGTCATTCTAGACACTTTCTAAATATCCCTCCCATTCTAGGGGGAGTTCCTAGTCTTCCCAACTCACCGGCCATACCTTCTCACACCCCTGTGAGTGCTATTTTCTTGGGACTAGCTTTGCTCGGTTCCACTTTGCTTGGGTCCACTTCCCAAGGTCAACCATCCCCACACTCTCCTTTACATGAAAGCATGGGGCACACTTCTTCTCAAGGAGGAAGTACAACTCCATCTAGCCCCCTTCATGGGTCAGGTACACCCCACATTCACACTATGGCCAGAATAAACCCTCTTTCAGGGTCAGGCACACAAAACATTCCTACCATGGCTAGCACTAATATTCCACCACAACCCTAGATGCCATACTTGGCTTCCCTCAACATACCAGATCTGAATAAACTCACTAATGATCCTATATTTCACGACCCTACATAGCCTGCAATGTCTACCAAACTACCTTCAGACATCCCCAAGTTTGAAGGAAAAGTAGGAGATGACCCAACCAACCATATCATGACCTTCCATTTATTGTGCTCCTCCAATAGCATTATGGATGACTCTGTCTAATTGAGACTATTTCAACGTACACTCACTTGCCCATCAGCTAAGTGGTACGTAGAAGAAAAATCTAGGTCCCATATGACTTTTGAATCTTTGGCCAAAGAATTTTTTACCTTATTTCAACTCCCAATCCGTCATGACAACGGTCTCGAACTCCTCTCAAAGTTTAAACATATCTCCTCTACACACATTGCCGACCACATTCATGAATGGCGTTGGCAATGTAGTCTATGTAAAGCAGAAGCCACCAAGCAACAATGTCTTAATTGGTTTTTCAAATCACTTGTTTCCCTCCTTTCCAAAGATGTAGCCACCACCTGGGATGTCTCACTCAACGGATGGATTGATTGGTACCACTACACACCATAATTCACACCCCCAACAACCACCTATGTATGGCACACCTCAATATCCACCATCATATGTTGGACCCCCTTATTATCCTCCACCCCCTTATCAACAACCATACCCCTTGACCTTTCCTCCACCCATCAGCGGACCACCACCAGTACCTGCAATATGCCCTGCGACCCAACCAAGTTCTGGTACCCCATCTACCTCCGCTTACACCCTAAGCACTAGTGAAAACACCATGCCTTCCTATGCATCCTACGGATCATTACCACAGAATAATCTGTACTTTCCATTTACTAGTCCTCCCTAGCCTATCGCTCCTCCACAAGGCCAACCACGGGTTGGGTGGTTGGGGTAAACTTTGTTCAACCCTCCCCCATTCAGTAATTCCATCACTTTGAACAACTGAATATGGAAAATCCATCCCATCAGTTGAACAATGACAGAAAGAAAGGGAAAAACTGAAACAATAATAATCTCGGACCAAGAGAAATCTAGAACCAACCCCAGTAGAACCAACCTACTGGGGGAAACCAAAACTAGGGGAATCATAACCCCCAAGGGGGAAATAACAACAAACTCTAGGGTAATAACAACAACAATATTTGGACAAACTTCCCTTGTGCCCTTTGCGGTGAGTATGGTCAGTATACTCACCATTTCCCCCAAATAGTTGACTTTAAATGGATGAAAGAATCCAGAAATGGACCACGTCCCCCAGTACTGCTTGCTCCCCAGCAGGCCCCACAACAATATGTGCAACAACCCCCCCTAACTGTGTTACAAAAACTCATACCACATCAGGGGGTAATGGACACCCAACAGGAGATGCATCTAGCCCCACCAAAAATAGGACAGTATGCCAACTCAGGACCTCCTACATATCGCACTATACTCCTCACTAGTGAGGAAGAAGTCCTTCTGCAAACGTGCAGTCGTCAATACAATGCACCCTCTGACCGTAATCCCACTTCCTCAGAGGCCATCCCAATCACAACGATCCCTCCTTTGATGATTTCATGCCCT
This sequence comes from Picea abies, assembly GCA_900067695.1. Taxonomy (NCBI): domain Eukaryota; kingdom Viridiplantae; phylum Streptophyta; class Pinopsida; order Pinales; family Pinaceae; genus Picea; species Picea abies. The sequence goes on along the minus strand of CBVK0101466003.1, from coordinate 6,531 downwards.
AATACTGAAACACCTCTTCACATCCCTCAAATCCCATTACGAAGGAATGTCAACAACCCTCAGGCTAGGGAAACCCATAATTATAGTCTGGTCAATGACTTGGCACAATCCCCCACTACCATGTTAGTCTTAGAAGTTCTTCAAACCTATCCTACTCAACGAAATTCATTATTTTCTTCTCTCAGGGCATTCAACCCTGTCAATACTCGACTCTTCACCTTCAATCTCGATAGTGGGGAACCTTGTCTCCCCGCTCTTGTTTCTTTTCAAATACCGGTTAAAATCCAAAATATCACAATTCACCGTTGCATCATTGACGAAGGTGCATCCACCCGCATCATGTCCAAAATCATCTAGCAGAAAATTGGCTCTCCAAAGCTAATATTGTCTGCCATTGCTTTGAGGGCTTACGATGAATGACCCTCATCTCCCGAGGGACTCTTCCAAAATGTCCCTGTTAAACTTGGGGGAAAAACCATTCTTATTGACATTGAGGTTATCGATGCCCTGCTCGACTACAATATTTTGTTTGGTCGTAGCTACATGTATACTATGAAGGTCGTCGCCTCTTCTATGTTCTGAACCATGATGTTTCCCCATAATGAAAAGATCATTACCATCTATCAAGTATCACATTAAGAGCCTAACCCTTCATCCAACATCGACAACATCCTCCCTTTTGTCCACACTAATCCTGATGCCTATCCACTCATCAAGATGGGCCCCAAAAATTTTAAAGACCCATCCTTTCTAGGGACATACCACAGAGCACCACCGTTCATCCATCCCTTAGCACAAGTATGTGTCATCTCCACCAATGGAATGACAACTGAAGATAATATCCCTCCCACCGAGGCCTCTTTTATCCCTAACGTCCCACTAGTCACATAACTCCTCCCTCAGGAATCCCCTAGAACTTGTTCAGCCCTACCCATTCCTAATTTTCCCCTCCCACAGGGACATATCCCAGTTTGGGAAACAGTTCCCCAAGCCATTACCCAAATCCCTTTATTTTACCCCCCACCGGGTGTACAAGCTTTACAGGTAGTTGCAACGCTTACCCTTCCTAATATGGTGCTAGAAATCCTAGTCTAGTATCTACATCCTCCTAAGATGGTCACTCAACCATCCCTCCCTCCCCAAACATAAGAAATTCTGATGTAGATTCCCATACTCACCCCCACCATACCACCTACACTCCCACTCACTAGCACCCCTGCTATAGCTGGGGGTAGGCAAAAAAAGAACGAGCCCACCGCTCCACTCTCCCCACATATCCAACCTCCTTGTACACTATGTGAGAAATATGGACACCCCACTAATAAGTGCCCATCTCTCCCCGAGATACGTAATCTAATTCAAATCCCTCAAGCACTACCACTGCTCGTTGCTTCATCCAGTACTTCTTCCATCTCCCTAAACAAAAGTAACAAAGGACTGCAAACCAAATTCACATGTGCCATCTGTTCAGAATATGACCATTATACACACCATTGTCCAGTGTTACCTCAATTTTGACAGATGCTAACAGCAGTAGGCCCGAGATTTCAGCAAGAACCCACCCCACTTTATGTCACCGACATCCATTATGTCACGACCTTAGTCAATGAACGTATGATATTTCCTTGCTCTCTATGTGAATCACTTGATCATTTCACATATCAATGTCCTTTGATCATTGAATACAGGCATCACCAACTCACCCTTATTCAAAACCCTAACCCCCCCCTCCAGCAGAACCAGTGAGTACCCCTATCCCATCAAATGGCATGGTTCATATCTTCTCACCAGAACCTGAGGCACTCCCCACTCCCCCATGGTTCCTAGATGATTTATATGAGGATTTACCCCCAAATACCCCCAATTGTCCAATTCATTTCCCCACGGAAATTCTATGCCTGACTACCATTTTCAACCCACAATATCTCAATATTTGGTTTATGTCGAGTGAACCATCGCAACCTCTTTACGATATCCCCTCTCCATCATCACCACTAGGAAACAACCCCATGGTGACAATCACCAAAGTTACTCCTCTAGATCTCCTATATTTCCGATAGTTTCACTATGATGAACACATTCTTGAAGAGTTAACTAGACCCGATTTCCCATGGAATGCACTCCACCATAGAGTGCTCTTTCCTTCACAGGAAACCTGCATGCCTCTTAACCAAAACCCCATATACGTAGTCGAAACCAAATATTTTCTCCCATAGGGACATATAGATTGGTTCAATAACCCTATCCTTGGCCTCGATGCTTTTGAAGAAGGCAATATGGCCAATATTTCCCCCACCATCAAAATCGATATTTCCATCAAATCTAGAGTCATAGAGGAAATCCCCATTGGCGTTGCATGCTCTCCCGAAGAAATCACCACCTACAAAGCTCTCTTCCAGGAATACCAGGACATATTTTCCTGGTCATACACAGAGATGCCTAGCCTTAATCCCTCTATTGTCAAACATCGTATTGACACCTGGCCTGATATCACACCTGTCCATCAAAAATAACATTTTCTACACCCATCCAAAGAAGCTTCCATCAAGGCCGAAATTGAAAAAATACGCATTGCAAGGTTCATATACCCCATCGCATATATGTCATGGGTCTCCAACCCCGTCCCTGTCAACAAAAAATAGGGCAGTATTCACGTTTGTACAGACTTTCATGATCTCAATCACGCATGTCCAAAAGACAACTTTTCAACACCCTTTATCAACCAAATTATCGATGATTGCGACGGTCACGAGGCTTTGTCCTTCATGGACGGTTTCTCTGGCTACAACCAAATTCAAATTCAATCAACCAATTAGTACAAAACCGCATTTACTACCCCCTAGGGAACTTTTGCATATCGTGTCATGCCCTTTGGTCTCAAGAATGTCGGAGGCACTTTCCAACACACCATGACATATATTTTTCATGACCTAGCTCAAATCATTCTTTCCTACTTTGACGATCTCACCGCTCGCTCCAAAAAATGCACTCAACATATCAATGATTTATGAATCATCTTCCAATGGTATCGTCAGTACAACATCCACTTGAATCCCCTCAAGTGCTTGTTCTACATCACTGCTAGGAGCCTCCTTGGGTTTATCATTTCCCAACGTGGCATTATGGTTGACCCCCTCAAGGTCCAAGCCATCATGGAAATCCCCCCACCACAGAATTTATGCCAACTGCAAAGCCTACAAGGCAAAGATAACTTTTTACGCCACTTTGTCCTCGATTAAGCCACTCAGGCACATGGATTACTTCGCCTCTTACATCATGATATCCCATTCCACTAGGACGAACATGCCCAAAACGCTTTTGATGATCTCAAAAGGACCCTCTCCAACACCCCGTTGATTAGTCCACCCAACTATAATTGTGACTACATCCTCTATATCTCGGCCTCAATCGTCTCAGTAGTAGGAGTTATCGTTCAACTAGGGGACGATGATCATGATCATGTCATTTACTACATTAGTAAAAATCTTTCAGGGACACCCTTGAAATACAATCACGAAGAGAAACTGGCTCTTGTAGTTTTCCTCGCAGTCCATAAGTTGTGCCATTACATCTTTCTTTGAACTACCAAAGTCATTATAGATTCCAACCCAATGCACTACTTGCTTAGTGGCCGACAAATTAATGGAAAATTTTCCCGATGGATCGTCATCCTTCAGGAGTATGACCTTGAATTTTCAACACCCAAGAGTAAGAAAGCACTCATCCTCACCGAACTCATTACGACATTTCCCTCTGATACTACTAGTACCCCCGTCAATACCGACTTCCTTGATGAACATCTCTTTTACATCCCCTTGGATGACCCATGGTACAACGATCTTCTCGTCTACCTCCGAACACAGAAATTCAAAAACCACTTTTCCCAAGACGATCGTTGACGTACTCGTCACCAGGCTCCCCGCTACCTACTTATCGGTGATATCTTATATTAGCGTGGGGTTGACACTGTACTCTATCAATTTTTCACTATCAATGAGGCCGATCGAGTCTTAAATGACTGCCACAGTGGCGCTTGCGAGGGCCACCTCTCAGGGATGTCCACCACTCAAAAAATCATTCGCGCTGGTTATTTTTGGCCTACATTGTTTCACAATTTTGTCAATGCTATGAAGCGATGTAACAACTGTCAGCTTTATGCCAACAAAGCATGAGCACCACCTGCTCTTCTACACCCAGTCATTACTACTGGCCCCTTTTTCAAATGGGGAATAGACTTCATGAATTGCAACCCTCCATCCAACAATGGACACAAATACATCGTTGTGGTAGTCGATTACTTCACCAAGTGGACTGAAGCCATGCCTACATTTAACAACACTGTTGACACCACAACACGCTTCTTCTTCAACCATGTCATCTCCCACATTGGAGTCCCTCTACAGCTAGTCTCTGATCATGGGAAACACTTCGAGAATGAGATCTTTGTCAAAATCTCCTCTCGATTAGGTTTCTCCCTTGAGTTTGCCTCCCCATACTACCCTCAGTCCAACAGACAGGTAGAGGTGGTCAACAAGGTCCTCAAAACCATGTTGCAGTGCACGATTAATAAACATAAGACCAATTGGCATCATATGTTATTTTCCATGCTATGGGCTTATTGCACAGCAGTGAAAACTACCACTGGCTTCACACCATTTCATCTTGTCCATGGGGCCGAGGCCACTCTCCCCATCGAATGTGAAATCCCCACCTTACGCACTGCTATTGAGATATTACCCAACGCTACTCCAATGGAGCAACATTTGTTGAACTTAGAGTCCCTGGATAAGGATTGTCAATCTTCATTATAGAAAAATGAGGCAGCCAAAAAATGGTCAAAGGCCACCTTTGATCGCCATGTCAATCTTCGCTCATTCAACAAAGGCGACCTCGTTTGTGCTTACGATATCGCTCACGACACCCTCATCCATGGAAAACTTAAGTTACTTTGGCATGGACCTTACATCTTCCAACATTGCCTCACTAAAGGTGCATACATTCTAGCCTCTCTCGAAGGCCACCCTCTCAAAGAACCAATCAACAGGTTGTACTTAAAGAAATTTTATGCCTAAGCATATCCATTCTACACTAGGCTTTTCTTTTTCGTATTCTTTTTTTTAGAGTTTTTAATCTTCTTTGCACACACCTTGTGTCTAATTTACCATTTGTGTTATCGACAAATGCCTCCTCCATTAGCCTATCACATCGGTTATGCCGACGGAGCTAGCCATTGGACACAGAATCTCGCTTCGGCCGCTTGGGCCCTCTATTCCCCTCACATGAACTGCTCCACTCCAGTGCCATATGTTTGGGCTCATCAACCAACAACCAATAAGAATACACCGTCGTCATTGCTCTCCTTGCCAAGGCTAGCCACCATCATATTCGTCACCTTAGAGTCTTACTAGATTCCCAACTTGTCGTCCTCTAGCTCAACAATGTGTACCGTTTCTACGATCCTTGCCTCTTTCGCAAATACCTGCAAGTCAGACTTTTATCTCGACATTTTGATTCCATTACATTTACACATGTTCCAAGACAACTTAATCAAATAGCAGATAACATGGCTAATCTAATGTTAGATTGGCATTTACCACATCAAGCTACCAATACAAATACATAAAAATATGTCATAACATATAAATTAAACATCATCAACAAAAACCATAAAACACATGAGAACATCACAAATATCACAAAATGTATATCCATACATATACATATATATATATATATATATATATATATATATATATATATATATATATATATATATATATATATATATATAAGTGATCAATGTGTCATCAGTATTTACAAAAAAAAGTACGTCATGTACAACATTCGTAGGTAGGTAAACCACCTTACCCCTATAGATACAAAATGGGCTCACTAGCCTATATAAATACCAAAATAAAAACAACAATACATATAGAGACACTCATGGTGCCTCTAGAGCACCACCACTTGGCCCTCTCTCGGGAGGCGGTACCCCACCAACTATCGGTCCCTCTGGCCCTAGGGGAAACCACCCAATCATCGTAGCACCTGCTACTGTTACTCTCCAGACCACAGTCCACCACACCAACAGAACACCCATGCACTGCTCCAGGACTCCCTCATCCTGGATCTGTGACCACATGCCCTCGGGCATTCCCTGTAGCACCACCTCCAAGCGATGGTGAATATACTCAAACTCTACCCGGGCCTCAACCGGAGGAGCATGCGATGGCCCTACACTAGGGTCATCAAAATGGCATCTCCTAGCCTCTCTCTCCTCATCAACAGGTCTCACCTCAGCATCCTCCCATCTTCGTCTCTCTCCTGCTCGTGACTCTCCCCGTGGAGGTCTCACCGACCCCTGACGAGCTAGCGCTCTAACCATATAAATATCGTGCCCACAAGGCCCCACATATTCACATACAACCAACAAATGATAACATCAACATCCACCTAAGTACACTATCTCCCTTGATCTTTAGTCATGAGTTAACCTCATCCCTGGTGCACACCTATGCACTGCATTCGACT
>CBVK0101466002.1:0-13483 GCA_900067695.1 Picea abies | reverse complement strand
ATAGACTACTAAGTCACTCCTTGCTGGCCTACTCTTGGGGACGGGACATCACAGGTGGTTCCTGTGTAGTAACTAATCCATATTTGTGGCTCTCTCCTGGCTTCTCCTGAGTTTCCTGTGCCTTCAGCTGACCAAAATGTTCTTTCTTCCTAAAGCAAGATTTTACTTAGTATTTGTATTAGTGCACAGACCACTTTGTGATTTGTGATCTTTTGTCTAAGGATGTGACATTGCCAGTATGATATGGTTGATCACCAATTACCCCTAAAGTCTGAGTAAGTTGCACTGCATGCCAACCATACCCTATTTATATAAGCGTACACATATATGAAGTTGTGGTTTCAGTGTGCCAAGGAGACCAATCCATAACATTATCCCCTGCAACAAAATCCTCGAGTGAGTAATATGAGTTCAGTTTCATCTAGCTAGTGACTAAGCTTGCATTAAAAATTGAATGCCATTCTTTAATTTCAACGATGATGTTACTTTATTGCTCATGTGCATGCTTTAAAATTATTTTAGTGCTTATTAAACTTAACCTTGTGCAGGTGTTGAAGCAAAATATAGACCTACAATTAAGTTCAGGAATATCAACTTGTGCAGGTTAGAGACTTTCTGTGAAACCAAAAGTAAAAATGATGATGAGCAGTATAATTTGTTGTTTGTATAGTATTTTAGAGTGAGGATTATCCAGTTATTGAAAGGTCACATTTTTGTGACAAATTAAAGGAAAATGCTGCTTTTGGCTTATATTATATATGAAGGGAATCTTGTCTGATTCAAGTCTGGTTTTGGAACATAGGAATACAGGGATTGCTGATTGTAGGAATGATAAAACTACAGACCATGCATGCTTGTTAAATACTTCTTTCCTACTAAATTAGGATATAATAGTGGTTATTATGAGGCCTCTTGCTCATTTCCAAGATGAGAGGATATTATCAGATCTCACTATGCATGTTTTCATGATGCAGAGATAACATCAGAAAAACTTGAATGGGGAAATCATGATCAACTCTCAGAGATTCTCAAGCGTTTTCCAGAGGGCTTTGATCTTATTATCGGGGCTGACATTTATATCCATCATCTTTCTCCCTCTTTGGGCATTTTGATTCATAATTGGAAAGTAGTCATATGAGAATTTACCAACTTTTTTATTTTCCTGTTTTCATCCTTTGTTTAAATAAATACGAGCTTGACAGGACCCTTAACTAAATGCACGCTTTCAACAATGTAGCATTCCCCTACTTTTTGAGACCGTTGAGCAGCTTTTGAGATTTGGTGACAAAAGTGGCAAATTTATTCTTGCTTATGTCTCTCGGGCTAAGAGGTAGGTGCAATTAGTGGCAGAGCATTGCTACTACACTTATTTGTAACTGGTGTGTTGTCTTTATTCAGCATGGTGCAATCTTTGAAATATTTTTATTCTTCCTTCAGATATAAGTTTGGTTGCATCTTGATTCTTGATAATATTGCTTAATGCATATTGTTCATTTGTTACTTGTAAATTGTAATTTAGATCTTATGCTAAATGCAAGCACTGTTCATCAATGTGACATTGATCTATGGAAAATGTAAAGTTGTAAACAATGTGGTAATTATCTGGATCATATATGCATTGCCATTTAAGAAAATGAAACTAGAACACAATTTTTATTGACTAAAATCATACAAAAGGATCCTTTGCCATCTAATCTTGGTAGCCTCAAAGGCCAAGTCTAAACTTTAAACAACTTAAGTTTACCAAATTACTAAAAGGTAAAACTAATAGGAAAAAAAGGCCAGGGATTGCAATGTCTCAACTATGGTTTTCTTAGTCAGTATGGGTTACATTTCCCAAACTCCATATTTGAAATTCCTGTAGATATTAACAACTTGTGTCACAGATCATGTCCAAATTAAGTTGCACAAATCGTGGAAATGGGTACGCCGTGGAAATGTTACCCCTTAAATGTTGGAAATGTGGTATTTAAAAAAGGATGTGATTGGCAATAATTTGTCTTGGCAAGTAGGGAATGGGGAGAAGGTAGGAGTCGGAGCAGATTCTGTCATGGGGTGTGATGCAGGGGCATGGCTTCCAGATAAAGTGATAGCACTTATGCAGGATAGGGGTATTCAGACTCTGAATCAGGTAGGAGATCCAATATCCACTTATATCTGGCAGCAAGTATGACAAACTGCTTAGACATTAGTGCTGGAGGGGGAGCAGGGGGATGTGTGGAAGTTATATATTGCAAGTCTGAAAAGAGTACATATTGGGCTGAGAGAGGAAGAAGACTCTTTGGTCTGGTCTCTGGTCAAAGAATAAGGCTCTTGGAGCATATACTGCTAAGTTGGGATATAAGTCTTTGTTTGAACCTGAACACCAGGATGCCATTTGGTGGTGGAGCCTAATCTGGAAATTGAAAGATCCATAGAAAAGTTGGTCTCTCCTCTGGCTGGCCTTGAAAAATAAGGCTTTGACATGGGAAGTACTCCAGAGGAGAAACAGACATGGACATGGGATTTGTAGTTTGTGCAGGAATGAGGTTGAATGTATTTCTCATATAATGATTAATTGTCCTTTTGCACAGAAAATTTTGAAGGATGCTGAACAGATTACAGGATGTGCAAATGTATGGAATGGACTCTCTGTGGTGATGGTCCAGTAAGAAAGAGCTAAAAGAATTTCGAGCCTTGCCTTGTTTGGTACTCTGGGGTGTTTGGCTTTCAAGAAACTCTCAGATTCTATACCTCATTTCCAAGTTTTCTTGCAAGTCAGAGCTTTGACGTCTTCTTGTAAAGGGATTTCACTTCATCTCCATCTCCTAGAAGGTGCATGACACTTTCAACTTATAATTCCCTAAGTCTTATTCCATATTAACCCCTCATTTCTCATATTTCCTCTTTTTTTCCAGTGTGAACACACCTAACTGGTTTAGGATATTTTAATTAAATCCTAAAACCTTGGGTTGAGTGCTTAATTATTGGCCTATTAGTACCCAAATGTTATAAATCTTCATTAAGGCTTATTCCCTAAGTTTTATTTGCTGATTTATCACTAGGGAACACATCTTTATGTCCATGGGGTACACACATAAGACTAAGCACTCCCCCTTTGGCACATATGTTGAGGTAGCCTTCTAAAATAGCCAATTCGTTTTGCCTAACATGAGCCCTGTTCACATGTGCTAAATTGTCTTTTTGATCAACCTTATTCTTTAGCACACATCTCGAGGAACCTCGAGTTGACTAAGGGATTATTTCAGCATGTGCCCTAGAGTTTTGACCATCCATTCATCTATTCACCCATTCACACATGAGCACACATCCCTAGGCCAATAGGTGGTGTGCTCCACTATGAGGTACCACTTGCACTTTGCATAAGTTTGTTCACACCTTGCACACATTGTGAAGTGACTTGTAACTAGTTTGACTTGGTCAAAGGAGGTCCACTTGCACATTTTTTGAGGAGATAAGATGATTTTGATGTGGACCTATGTGCACAAATATCTAGGGTACACCTCTTATGGTGACTCCTTCATGGTTGACTTGGTCAAAGTGCACAAATTTCAAGGGCACACCACCATCTTCCTTCAAGGGCACATGCATACATAGAATATTTTATTATTGTGGTGGATTTTATGTGGACAGAAGGCACTCTTTCCTAGGGCACACTTGTTAAAAGAATATTTTATTGTGTTGTCCTCGTCAAAAAGGTCCACAAAGCACAAGTTGCAAGGGCACACTTGCTTGAGGGGACATTTTATTGCTATACTCTAGTCAAATGGTCAAGAAAGCCCACATTCCTAGGGTGCACAAGCTTACTAAGGATATTTTATATTATTCATAGTCAAGAGGCTTCTGGAAGAAGCACCCTCGGTCCCTAAACAACACACTTGGCCTTTTCATGCATGTATAGAAGAGCGTCCTCATGAGTTGTACACTTGGCAATTATTCACCTATTTTGGAGATGAACCCTACCTCTTTGAACTAGCATTTTATTAATATCTTGGAGGTTGTTATTTCTTGAGGAGCGCCTTTGCGCATGGAGAAGACAAGTGGTATTTTGGATATGTCTTGCATGAGTTAGAAGGTTGAGAAAGATGACATGTGGCATCACATTCATATAGCATATTTTATTTAGTATTTTGTATGGGCCTTTTAGTCCTAATTCGCCCACTTAGGCTTTATTGTAAATATTTATAGTATTTTCTAATATTTTCCTTTAAGAACAAAATAAGGAAAATATTATTTTATTGTAGACGAGAGTTGAGCTAAAACCTATATAAGGATTTGCTCGCTCCTTCATTCGGCAATGGTTAGATTTGGGAGAACTCCCTCCCTTGGAGCTTAATGCAATATCTTTGGATGTGATTGGAGTATCTACACAACTATCTTGTGGGTGAGGCTATCTTTTATATTTTTATTGTTATTTTCCTTATTGCTTGAATTGTCTTTGACATATATTTATGGAGTAGGAACTTGGTATACACATTCCATTTCTTTTGTTGTTGTCAATGGGAGGGAGCTTAACGCAACATCTTTGGATGTGATTGGAGTATCTACACAACTATCTTGTGGGTGAGGCTATTTTTTATATTTTTATTGTTATTTTCCTTATTGCTTAAATTGTCTTTCACATATATTTATGGAGTAGGAACTTGGTATACATATTCCATTTTTTGTTGTTGTTGTCAATGGAGCATTGTCTATGGATTGCATAACTCTTTACTTTAGGATAAGTGTATCTATACATTACCCCTGATAGCAATAATTTTCATGAATGTTGGATTATCTACATTTGTGACATCCTTATATTTGTTTCTGCAATTTGGAACAGTGAGGAGAGGGGCAACATAGCTTGTACTTTTCAGACATAGTGTTCTCTTTCCATCATTAAGATTGCCTCCCATGTGAGCCTTGTTTGACCCCATGCACCCAATGGTATTACATTGATCTCTGGTCCTCCCATCCACTTCCTTTTCTTAACCCTTACAAATTTGTTTTGTTGGAATTTACTTTTCATATCACCTTAGTACTTCATAGCTTAAAATTTCAGCAATCCTACCCTAGAGAAGCCCCCCTTGAGCTAGAAGAGAGCCCGCCTAAAATGCAGAAGATGGTTGGTGAGGTGAAAATGGCCTCCCTCTTAGTTACACAAACCTAACACCTTGGTGCTTAGGACTTTACACTTTTGTGGGTGACAAATTTTGTGGTAATAAGATGAAAGTACCCAATTCTTCCATCTAGGTTGAACCTAGAATTATTTCAACTCCATTTCGGTATATAGATGTAACATTGAATTGGGCTATGAATTTATCATCATCAATTATTAATTGCAAGTCTCTAATTTCATATTGCTTCTCGCAAAAAATGGTTTTCTTTTCGATTATACTTGACTCTAGAACTATTAATCGATTCACCAAGTCAACATTATTGTAATTTTCCTTGTTGTTCAGGCAATAGTGATGCCTGTTATCCCCGATTTCTAGGGATAACTAGGAGATCATGTCTCGAGGCCCACAGGTCCTAGACATGAAGTACCGAGAGCAGGATTGACCTGAGCATGGCCCTAGAGGGCCCATCTTTCTTCTTCTTCATCAGACTTGTCCTGTCAGCAGCAACAACATCCATCACCTTCGGCTTGGACTTGTATCGGAGAAGACTCTTGCTCCATGAGGTAATTGGTCCAGGTATCATGGTATGTGTCATGTTTGATCATTATAACTTTCAGATATATGCATCAAATTCCTTTCATTTCTGACAACTGCTTGGATCTTACACTAACCCACTTCACCATGGTTGGGGGGATTGATGGGGTACCCTAGCAAGCTTGTACCCATAGGTTTTGGTTAGCCACCAGGGGGATTTTGAAGAGCCATCGTCCGCTACCATCATTTTTACATCTTGTCTCCCATGCATCTATCCCATTCCCCTAGTCCGGACATTAGGATGACCTATTTGTGGGGTTACACCTTATCTTGTGGGAAGAAGGGGCTAAAGGCCCAAGGGGTAAAAGCAGCTGGTAAGAGATAAAAGCCATAAAAAAAATAATAAAACCTAGAGATGCCTCGCCCAGGGATCCCCGAGAAGGCAATAAAAAGCCTCTCAATGAGAAACAAGAGGGACCCGAAGAAAATAACAAAACAAGACCTAGCCAAGAGGATGGGGGGTCTCATCACGAGCCAGCCCATTATGTTCATGGGTGCCTAGCAGTATGACATTGCCATTATCTGGTTACCACGCCAGGGCAATGACCTTTGGTTGCATGGCCAAGGGAGAGGGGGTCTCATCACGAGCCAGCCTTATCATCTCTGTGAAAGAACTTGTGGGTAACACTGTCAGCTCTGGTCACCACGCCAAGGCAGTGTCCTCTAGTTAGACCTTGAAATAAAAAGAAAGAAAAAGTAATAAAGAAAAGAAAGAATAAAGGCAATAAAGGGCTTGGAAAGAATTGCATCCATGACAGGTACAACTCGCCTCCTACAAAGGCACCCACGGATAATATCACCCCTGTCTTTCACTATGTCTAGACATCCTTTGACCACTCCACCTCGTGTTACATGGCTTGGATGATATCCTTTGGGAACTTTCCTTTTCTTATGGATGCTGGCCCAATAGGGCATTTTGTCTTTTCCTTCAGCTTTGTATAGTAGGTCATTGTAATGTCTTTGAACTATTAGATGATATGCTAGGGGTTTTATGCATGCATTTGACAAAATTAATGATGAAATATGATTGACATTGCTATGATCCCCAGGACTAATGAGCCCATGGAGGGAAAAGTTTTTGATGTGCAGGACCATGCCCGATGGACAGGTACCAAGTGGACCGGTACACATGGGGAGATGATTAGTTCGGACCTCCATGGGGCTAAAGAGCCCATCAGATGGTTGTTGGGACCTCATCAGGGGCAGAGACAAGACAATGATTAGTCGAGCCTTTGCACGAGAGAAGAAGGAAATTTTTATCCAGGACGCCTTAGCTGATGAGCCTAGCCCTAGGGGGTTGACCCACTGCAGGTGGAACGTGTCCCTCTGATGGCCCAGGACATCCTCTAGAGGCCCTTGACGTCACCTCCAGCGCATGGCAGTTTGGCACGTGTGGCAGAGTTTGGAGGCCCAGAGAGGGCCAACGTTTGTCATCTAGTGCTATGATTTGCCCTAAAAAGGGCCAACGTCTCCCTCAAAGGGGCTAGACGTCTTGCTCATTGCTCATTTATGGTTTTCTTTTAGCAGTTTAATGTAAAACAATATGATTTTTAGTTATTAGCCTTGTCGGCTATTTTAATGACCTAATTTTTAATTAAAGGTCATTGGATGATATAAATTGAGGATGTTTTCCCTCATTTTGACATAACACAATTCACTCACACTTGTGAGGTCTGATTTTTGCGCCCTCCTAGGGTATTTTTGTTGTCTAAGTGAGGCGCACATGCTATTGGAAGGATATTTTTGGCATCTTATGGCATTTCTCTCAAGGAAGGTTTACAACTAGGGTTTGCATGTGCTTTCTTCATGATATGTAAGTGATTTTCTTGCAAAACTTCTTAATTGAATGGTTGTAGGTCTAATTTCTTGCATTTGCTTATTAATTTGCTGATTTGAAACCCTAGGTAACAAGCACACAAGTAGGTCATTGTTATATGTCCCCTTAGAGAGAGATTTTTTAGGCATTGAAGAAGAGGGATTGAGCCTAGCCTTTGCTACACTCATCTTGCTTCTTCCCTTAAGATAGCATTGAAGTTTATAGGTTGAAAGAGGGTGACGTCCTAGGCCTAGGTTACCTACACCTAGGGCCATCATCTTCTAGGGTTTGAAAGCCTTGTCCTTACAACACTTTCTCCCTTAGACTTATCATTTATGCTAGCCGTTTTGCCAAGTTGACCTAAAGAAGGAGGAAAGAGCACGAGGCCTTGCTTAAGCAACACCGGAGTGAGCCTCTTTCCCCTAGGGTTTTGATTCTAAGGCCCTGCCTTTGCAGCACTTTAGAACCCTTCCCTCCAGTCTTTAAGTATTCATCCTTTCAAAACTTTGTGCCCTCTTCTTGTTTGACTCCATATACCCTAAGGCACTGATATCTAACCTCCAACGTTGAAGTCTTAGTGTACAAAACATTTCTCAAAACTTCGAATTTTGAAACCCTAACTAACAAACTAACTTAATTAGGGCTGACGTCACAGTTGGTTATCTCATCTTGATGCAGCAAATCTTGAATATAAGCAATTGTATGATGATTTGAAGCATTTATTGAGCAAATTGTTGATTGGATGCATTGTTAGCTTAATCATCTTGATAGATATTAATGAATTGATTCTCTTTCATGGCTAATTGACAAAACGTTGACTTCATTTTGTATCTATTGCTTTACATTGCTTATCAAATGATATCAGATAGCTATTGAAGTACTAACCCTTTGAGTTATAGCCTGCATATATATATTGTATTGTTGTTGTCTTGTTCCGGGCAGGTGTTTTCAATTGGGCATACACTTCATTATTGGTTGTTTAGCCGGACTATCTGACCTAGGTGGTAACCTGTGAGGGAGGAAACTTTAACCTTGCTTTACACCTTAGCCTCTTCAAAACCCCAGGTTGTTGGGGATGTCTCCCCTGGGCTAACCTCCCTAAACAGAAAGAACCTCCCCATTGAGGTGACATTGGGTGGGGAAGGTTCCTGTTACGCCAGTTTTATCTCTATCCTTTAGCCTTCGACCTAAACTACAAACTGTGCGATAACAATGCCAATATCCTTTCCTTGAATAATCCCCTTAAAATTTAATAGAGCATTAGCGCATTTTGTACAATTGTGAGGGAATAGGATGTGTCTTTTCAATTATTATTAATTATCCTTTGTTATTGTTATTATTATTTATTGATATTTTATATATTTATGTTCATTACACCACATGTGCAACCTGCCTCTGAATATGTGAACTCAACAATAAAACATGCTTCAAAAGATGTGAACCTCCTCCAAACATGTAAAATAAAAGATGAACCAAGTCACCAAAAACACATGTCCTGGTGCAATGCTGCTGAAAGAATGTCTCTGAAAGTGCAAATTGGATTTTGCATTTTCTGGTGGTAACAGGACCTATGAAAATTTAATCTTTTGGCAAGATTGAAACAATCCTTCCCTCCTATTGGTTGAATTTCTTGATTCAAAACACTGTATCAGTAATGTCTACAAAATACGTTAACCTGTTGATTTATTTCTGGAATTCCATGAAACTATGGAATTCTTAATTTTTGTATTTTAGAGCACTTGGGCTCAATGTAATATCTCTTGATAATTTTTTTTGAAAATTTCTCTCAGTTTATAGTGTATACATTTTGTCAAACACTTCACTGTTTGGTATTCTTGGATATTTGCTAATGCAGTAAGTTCATAACAGTTCACTGTTCCTCATTTAAATTTATTTGGTACCCAACATATATGACAGCAACAAAAAATGACAATACCCAGATCTGCTATGATTCACTATATAGCACCAATAAATGACACTCAAGGCAATCACTGTAATAATAATTTGCAGCAGCCATTACACATTAAACAATCAGTAAATAGAACTATAAATAGGTGGTGAAGGACCTGTGATTTATTCCTGTAGGTAATCTTTACATATGTTGAGGAAATGGTGTTGTAGACAGCTGCCAAAGACTTCACACTTCCAACTATCAGTACCTACAACAGAAGCTGCCTATATTGCAAGGAGAATGCGCCCAGCTTAAGAGAAATTGCTTGCCACCAGTCTACAAGTCGATCCACACTCCCCCACCTGATATCTGTTCTCTGTATATGCTGTGTCTGCAAAACTGCTCCAAATAAGCCTGCCTGTAGATGACTGTAGTGTGCAGCAATTATCAGCAGGAGATACCAGCTATGTAAGTTGTAATATAGGCCACGGAAATCATAAACGGCAGCACCCCCCAAAACAAGAGATGGGCCTGTAGGTGTCACTCTTGAGACACTCCTAACAGCATTAACAAGTCCCCAAATGGAAGGTAGCGACAGCCACAAATGAAGTGCTTTACCCTCACACCAAACTCATCCCCAAATGAAGGTACTTTGACCCACTACCAAAGATAACGACCCCCAAACAGTAATAACTCATACTACAGAGGAAAATCTCTGTCCAACACTAAGATATAAACTCAGCTATGCAAGAATGTGCCCAGACTGAAGAAGTTTGCCCCCATAGAGGTTAACTCGGCCCTCCCACAGAGAAATATCAGTCCACAGCCTTAGCTCATCCTCTCCTTACCCAAACTCGCCCTCTTCAAAGGAGATTCGATCCACACATTACCAAGTTCCGCCTTCAACAAGATAACTCAGCTGCAAATGAAAAGACTCGGCCACTGTCAAGAAATCTCCACCACAAGAAGATGAAATCGACCACAATGAAGCACAATAGGAAGATCTGAATAAACTTTCCTCAATGACCAGCTAGGGTGGATAGTCTCACCACCGAAACCAATCTCATAAATCTCTCTAGGGTTTTTCGTCCCAAGAATCCAAAAGCCACAAGAACTCTTTCAATTTGATTTTAGAAATTAGCAAGTGAATAATGAGAGAAAGGCACCCTCATTCTCCTTTTATCTCTTCGTTGACCCTTTTTATCCTTCTAATAAAGTAAAGTGACTTTATGAACTTTAAGTCACTTTAAACACCCCCTTTTTAATGTCGGAAAGTGATTACTTGGCTTGTAAGTCATTCCCGAACGCTGGAAGTGCCTTTCTCATCATCCCAACCTTTAGATCTTTTCGTTATGATTCCAACAAGCTATTACACGAAGGTGTTCCCTCCAACAATATGACCCAAATAACATCTTTAGTGCACTTAATTAATTTATACTCAATACCCTTAATTTATGGAAATCGTCGGAATGCCACAGAACCAAGAACGAACTATGTGGAAGTGATTCTGATGATGAAATAAGGTAAATGGAAAAGGTTCAGGCCTCGTATAACTCCAATTCGTCGAGCCCCCTTTTAACCTCCATTTACCCCTTTGGCCACGCTGACATAAGCCCATAAGGTCGCCTCCAACTATAAAGCAGGGGAAACCAAAAATGGGGACATTACAGTCCTCCCTTCCCAAAGATTGTTTGTCCTCAAGAAATGCCATCACAACTTGATGCTCCATCGACTGAACCAGACTGAAACTGAAAATGATACCAAGGTCCCAAACCAACCTAGAAGATGTGAAGTATCCTCTGCTCAACTCATTGTCCGTCAAGGTACTGACATAAGAGGATTCCTGAGCATTGTCGATAAGTAGAGCAACTCGACACTGCAAAAACTTGGTCAGCTCCTCAAAGAACCGCTCCACTAGGGAACCAACCCTCCTGCACCCCACGAGTAAACTCCTGAAAATAACAATCGACTTTTGTAGAAAATGTTCCCGACCTCCACCATATCGCTAAGACAATCATGGCCTCCTCCAGCTAAACATACTGCCGCCAAATTGAGGCGCTACAAACTCTCAGCGAATCATTGAAAAGTGAAATTCCCTCTTCTAGACTGAAGCCCAATGGAAAATCTAAGTGATTTTCCCCAATAAAGAGCCTCTCATCTCTATCAATCACTAGACTATCCAACCATGTAATTCCAGGATCCCAAGCTAATATCCGAAAGGAACCACCATGTTGACGCAACACCACTCTGATCGTAACCATCGGACTAACGTGTCCAGTTTGCATCCTCCTCTCCTGGAATCCCACACTAAAAGACCTATAGGAGTTGAACCTGCTATCAAGAATCTTAAGTTGCAAAGGTATCTTTGTGGAATCCAAGGTCTGCAAATCCACTGTCGGACTCGATTGTGGATATCAAGAGAGAAAAATTGTCCTGCCATATAAGATAGGTCTCAACCCCCCCTCTATTGGCGTACCAAAAATAAAGCAAACCAAACACTGTCATCATTGTGTCGATCATCGCCACAATCCGAAGCAATCTGTTAGTCAGATGAATCCCTAGATCCCATAGCCAATTTGGAATTCCACCACTTTCAGTTCCTACTGACTGTTGTTGTGCCATACTGATAACTATTGGAATCCAGCCAAGCCACGTCTTTGATCCCTGTATGCAATCAACTGATGGAAACCAGATACTAGGAATCAACTCCGTGCATGCTAATCTGTCCTGCTCCTGCCAAACTGCACAGAGAAATCTTCTATCCCAACTCCTTATAACGCACTCCAACAATGCTTGGAGTCTAGACACCTTCCTGTAAAGTAGCTCTGCCATTTGTGGTAGCTAATGCTCATACAAGTCCCCCGGAAGTTCTACCGAAGGTGTGTCATGCATCTCCCTCATGATCATCTCCCTAAGTTTGGTCTCAGGGACTAAATATGTGTCATCTTTGTAGTAGATCATGTCATCCCTCAATCTATTGTAATGTTCCCAAGCCAAGATACCAAGAACATTTCGTTTTCATTGATTTTTATGTGTTTTTTGGTTGTGGCATTTCGTCAAACACTTTGCAAACTTAAGTATCATGAGTTGCACTAGGGTTTATACTGATGGTTTTAATGTGTGTTTGCAACCAATAATCAAAGAAATACAACAATGGAATGTACGCAACAAGATGCAAGATCAACAATACAAGAGATAACCCAAAAATACCTCAGATCTGAAATTATTCATGATAGAAGAAGACCCTGATACAATGGATCTGCAGATCTGGTACAATATAGCTAAGAGCTAATAGAAAAATGAGGATAACCCTCAAGCAAGATCAAGAAGAGAAGATACAAGCCTCCAAAGGCCACATGGCTGTCGAAGATGAATGACAAACTGAGTTCTTTACCCACTAATGGACCAAACCCTCAATCTGGGAGAGTTGCACACTAGCTGATCGCTGAAGCTGCATGAATATTTCGGCCCTCTTCCTCCATGGCACCAATAGCAAGAAAAATATTCTAAAAGAGTAGATCTAGAGTCTAGAAGCAAGATAGAATAGTCCCCTAGTTGAAGAATGAGGCTTGGGCCCTTCCCATGAGTAGATCCCCTCCAAGATTGCGCCCCTCCTCTAGGAGAAATCTTCCCACTCTCACAATAAATCAATGCTCCACCAAAACACCTCTCGGATGAGCCAATAAGGGCGTTATGGCCTCTACCAAGATAACCCAATAGCCAAACCCTCCTAAACTCCTTCTCCTTGACCAAATCGAACTGAACTAGCTCCATAAGTGCGCCCCCTTGCTGGAAACCCTCAATGCTGCGCACCCTTCTCTTCTGAACCTGTGGCTGATGTGGAATCCACCTGTGACTGAGTAGATCTGATGTAGAATGGTGAGGGAGGAATCTTTCACCTCCGTGACCAAGCCTGGACCAGGTTGGGTGGGATCTTTCACCACCGAGCTGATCTCTAGGGTTTGTTAAGTCAAAACCCTCCAAACCCCCAAGTGCATGGGCTCACTAGTAAGAAGCCAGATATCAAATGATAAACAACATAATGAGAGAATAGAGACCCCTATCTCTCTTTTATCCTCCCTG
>CBVK0101465999.1:0-20627 GCA_900067695.1 Picea abies | reverse complement strand
TTGTATGTATTGGTGGGTATAAAAAGGGGTATCTAGTAAAAATAGGGGTTTATATTTATTTGAAATATGTATTGGGAGGGAGGTTCAACAATAGGATTTTGGGAGGTATTTATCAATATCTAGTGGAATTAGGGGTATTATTTAATATCCCATGAATGTAGGTGCTATGTCATAGGTTCACTGAGTGAAGACCATGTGATTGTCCATGCGTCCAAGTCATAGTCAATTGCTCAGTTGGTTGATCCACTGATCGACTATCTTCGACTACTAGTCGATTTTCCGATCGATATGATTGTTTACTTTTGTTAAAAATTTCATAGGTATTCATTTTGAGTGATGGGGACAATGTGATGTATATTTTTTAAAAACTCTACATCACATGGTATCCAATGTTCAAAAGTATTGTTGAATACTCAACCGACTGATGTAGATATCTGGTCGATCACCTGAATGATTGTTTCCAAGTGTAGGTTGACCACCTGATCGATTGATTCCAGGATAAGTGTGATGAACCATCAAGGCTTGATGTTCCAACACCCCATCAACACACAACTCTGGAGATTTAGGAGATGAAATTAGGTCATCATGACACCCCCCATAATTTCATCTTCATGAATACCAAGCATCGTATGGAGCTTGATAAATATATCTTCAAATAAATAATTAATGAAGATATCAAAAACCTAATCACCTGTTCTGCAATATTCAATAGAGACAACATTCTAATGAACCAACTTTCTCAAATAGTGAGCATGGAGCTCAACATGATTCATCTTATTGTGGGAAACACTATTTTTAGAAACCTATATGGCACTCTGATTGTCACTTTGATTGAGGAATAAACATGAAATCCAAGTTCACCCAGAAGTTGGCATATCCAGATTGTTTTCATTCTTGCATGAATGACGTCGTGATGTTTTGATTATGTAGTCAACAATGAGACTACCTTCTGTTTCTTGTGTGACCACACCAAAGGTCCATTGCTGAGACAAAACACATAGCCATAAGTGAAATTTTGATCATCACTATCTCCAACCCAGTTAGAGTCTGTGAAGCTGACCAACAAATCTAAACTTCAACAATACTTGATACCAAAATTAGTGGTTCCTTTGAGACAATGGAAAAAATGTTTGAACGCTTTCCAGTGGTTTTCTTTGGGGTCCTTCATAAACCGAGAAACCACACTAACAACAAAATAAATGTCAATTTGACTATTAGTAAGATAAATAATACTGCTGACCAACTGTTGATAAAGGGTAGCATTGATCTTGGGAGTTTGACAAGTTTTGGTGAGCTTGACTCCAGATTGAAAGGGAGTAGCACATGGATTACAATAATCCATCTCAAAATGTGTCAAAATATCCATTACATATTTAGATTGAGAAATTATGAAAAAACCATCACATAGTGGTAATAGTTGAATACCCAAGAAATAATGCAAAGTACCAAGATCTGTCATGTCAAAGGATTTGACAATTTGTTTCTTCAATCTAAAAATGAGAGTAGTATTATTTATAGTAATGACAAGGTCATCAACATATAAAAAAACAATCAAAGTGTCTTCATTGGTATGGATTACATAGAATAATGTGATCAGATTCAAAATGTTTGAAACCAAGTCAAAGAAATAAAATGTTGATCTTATTATACCAAGATTGAGGAGCTTGCTTCAAACCATAAAGCAACTTCTTGAGTTGAAAAACTAGGTTGGAATTTGTCACAAAACCACGTGGTTGTTCCATGAAAATTTCTTCATATAGGTCTCCATGAAGAAATCACTCTTCACATCCATTTAATGGATTTATCATCCAAAACAAGAAGCAAGGGAAAGAATTAGTCAAAAAAAGTTCATCTTAGCAACAAGGGAAAAGGTCTCAGTGTAGTCAATACTTTCTTGTTGAGAAAATACCTTCACAACCGAGAGATATTTATGTCACTCAATGACACCTTCAAAGGTAAATATGGTCCTGTAGACCCATTGATACTTCAAAACATTCTTTCCTTGTAGTTGGGGAACTAAGTCCCAAGTGTGATTCTTCAACAAAGAATCAATTTATATCTGCATAGCCTATTCCCATTCAAGTCATCCATGAGTATCTGAGTAGGAAATAGGATTATAAGTTTCAAGTACATGAGTCATCAATGAAATGTTTCCATGTTTCTTTTGACTTCAAGTTTGTTTTTCAGAGGAAATATCACTGACATAAGGTCCAACAACTTAAGTTGTCTTGGCAACCCATCTGGGTAGATGAGAAATAAGTGAACTATTGTTCACTGTAGAAGGTCAATAAAAATTCAATACAATTTTAGTCGTCAGATTCAATGGACCAGTCGAAACAAAGATCAACAGACTAATCGACTCAAAGATCTATGGTCTATTCGAAAATGGAAATGAGTTCGACTATCCAGTCGAAATATTGAAAAATGGAATAGGAGAACCAGAGTCAGTAACAACATCAAATGGATCATCTTGCAGTAATATAGAGGAGACGTGCAACAAATTGATTCCAGAATATTTCTCATCAAACCATACATTTCATATGAAAATGATTTTCCATTTGACATGATACAATAGTCGATAGGATTTCGACTCTTCAGAGTATCCCATCATGATGCATGCATGACTCTTCACATCCAACTTCTCTATGCAATTATCAGAAATATAAGCTCAAGAAACACATCCAAACACACAGATTTGGTTTAATAAAGGATTCTTTCCACACCATTGTTTGACTGGAGTCACTGAAGGAACAACTCGATTTGAGATGAAATTGAGCAGATAGTTTGCAAAATATACTGCCTCAACCCAAAAGCTAGAGGGGATATCTTTGGCTTGCAAAATACATCTTTCCATTTCAAATAACATTCTATTATTTATTATGTGACACTATTCTGCTAAGGTGTGTAAGGAATCTACAACTATTAGTCAATACCAAATTGAACTAGGTATTCTTTGAAAGGTTGATTTACATACTCACCACCATTTTCTTATCTCAAACACTTGATGGGTTGGCCACGTTGCTTTTCATCAAAGTCTCTAAAATCTTTGAACTTTTCAAATATAATATTCTTATTCTTCATAAAATATACCCAAGTGAAATGAGAGATATCATCAATGAAAGTAAGGATATATCTTGCGCTTACCAGAGAAGGTAGATTGATGTAGCAGACATCATTGTGAGCTAGTTCCAGGAGGTTCTATGCTTGTCACACTTTACTAGAGTCAAAGGGTGCCTAATGATGCTTACTAAGCACACAACCTTTATAGACTCCTCCGGGGGAAAATAATTTAGGTAGAACAACAACCATGTTCTGAGTTTCCATTGATTGCATAATTAAAAAAATTATGTGTCGGAGTCATTCATGCCCAATTCTACTTCGCTCATCAGTGTGAGAAGAAAGAAAAGTTGGTTCAGTCTCAAGTTGAGTCATGTCATGGAATTTATTCAAAATTTGGGTCGAGAAACCCTCAATCAACAATCAACTGACTTTCTTTAAATATGGAACAAAGAACTAATCCAAAATTTGAAAATATTACCTATTTTTGTTAACTGAGCAACAAAAAACAATTTGGCACTGATATTTTTCACATGATAAACATAAAAAATACTTCCATATCTATATGAAACATCACTCTGACCAACAATATTAAGAGAAAAATAATCGACAACATAAATCTTCCTCTCCTCGACTTCATTCAATGATGTGAACAAGGTGACATCCTTAGCCATATGATGTGTGCACCCAGATTCAACTACCCATTTGTTCTACAAAGAATGAGACAACAAGGATTGAGAAGTTTTGACTTATAAGGTGAAATTATCAGTGGTTTGACAAACAATGAACAATTCTCCTTCAAGGAGTTTAACCTTCTCTAAAGCATCTCTCTTCTTGTAGCAGATCTTCTCCACATGTCCAATGTTTCCATAGTACTGACATGTATTCTTCTTTTGAATTTGAAAGGGTGCATATGTTTTCCCTTTAGGTTTCTGGTCGTGGCATCTAGGTCTCTGTGTAGGGGTATCAAACCATGCTCTTTATTTTTAATTCGACTTTCCCTTTCCCTTGAGAAAGTGGGCTTGATTCTTACCACCAATACTTCCTTGTTCAAGCAATCTATGTCAATCAATAATTAAAAGACCATAGAAAGATTCAAAAGTGTAATCCTTAGCATATTCCTTGCATGCTTTCCAGTTTGTGCAGAAAGTAGAAATGAACACGTCGAATGGTGTTCTCAAATTAATTAGGACCGACTCAATGAGTTTTCCATCTTTCTTATGGTAATTCTTTCCACATTCTCCCACTTTCAACTAGAGTTCCTTTACACACACCAAATAGTCCTCTATCATGTCAAAAGAATGAGGATAAAGAGAGACAAAATATTTTTCCAAATACATTGTTACACATCAAAATTCCACACTTAAGTATCTCACCCTAAGTGTCACAGGTGTCGTAAAAGTGTCGTATGCACCTTGGTAAGTGTCGCAAGTGTTGTCAAGTGCCGTATGGAACTTACTAAGTGTCGCATGCACTTTTGTATGTGTTTATATGTGTTTTAACCCCTTGAAACCATCAATGAACATTTTCCATGATCCATAAGTCATATTGGAGGAAGAAACCCATCATTTCAAGGCCCAAAACACACTTTTTACTTGGAAAATCGACCATTTTTGGGTTTTTTTGAAGGGTAGTGCCCCCATGGCCATGCTGGGGGAGTTCCACCCCATAGGGTAGCACCCCCTTACCCTATTTAGGGAGCGCTAATATAGGATCAATTCTCTATCTCTAACTATAGGGGAGCGTTGCTTTTGGTTAGAGGAAAATTTGGAGAATCCCATCTCTTTCTAAGGGCTAGATCTTGGATATGAGGTTGGTTTGGATCGAATGCTATCCTATGGAACTATACTAGAATTAGATCCTAACCTAAAGGAATCATATCCTCAACTAATCCCAAAATATACTCATGGTTTTTGTTCCTCTCAAGCCTATATATTGAGGGATTTCTAAGGTGAAACACACAAAGACAAACATACCAAACTTATGATCTTGGTATTCATGCAAAGTTCTAGACAAGGAGAGCTTGGAGGATTTGTAGCTAACATAATTTGTGGTATATATGTTTCCTTTTGAAGTTCTCATTAATATACTTGGCCTATTTCCTTCAAGTATGTGTTTACATGTGCTTGTCTATGGTTGTCTTAATCTACATAGATACATTGATTTTGTCTAATCCATTAGAGTAGGAGATAGTCACTTGTTTCTTGCTGTCCATTGCAGGTACTGATTGAAGCTCATGGATTGGAGAAACTTGGACAAATGTCATAAAAGAGGTACATCATACTTCGCCTCCTTCTCTCTTTTTCAATGGAAAAAATGAATCTATAGGAATGGTAGTGTCCAAATGTAATTTTCTGTCTTGGTAGAGGGGTCTGTAATCCAAGGGAAAGTTCACCTATCTGCAGGGGAATATTTCTGTAACAGAAATTTGTGGATCCACTAGGGAAGGACATTGAATTGGCTTTTCTTGGATCATTTGAAACTTTTCCTAGTTTGATCTTGTTTGGTTTATTTTTTTTATTCTTCTCTCTTCCCTTTGTTTCATTAAGAAATAGTCATAGTTAGCAAGCCAATCTTTGCTGATTTTTTGCTTTTTTATGCTTATTTTCAAGCATCTACAGGACTAGTGCTCCCTAGAGTGGATACCAGAGTGTTGGTTATCTGATCAACGCTACTTACTGGTCTCTTAGGGATAACTATAGAACTCAGTATCTTTGTTTTAGGGAACACTGCTCTCTTGTTTTGAGTATATCCAAGAGAATCTGCCCTATTTTGCTTAGCCCTTTGTTAGAGGTATTTTTCCCAAAGTCTATAATTTTTCTTGTGAATTTTTTTAGGTTGAGGATATGGCTCCTTATCACTCTTTTTGTTGTCTTGTTTGAGCTTGCAAACTTTTCCAAATTGCCTGAGTCACCTTGTTTCTTCTTGGTTTGGTTTGAGTCTTGCGAAGTTACTGGTTATCTGACTAATTGAAAAGGTTTGTTGGTCTTAAGCTACTTTTCAAATATTTCCTTTTTGAATGATTTGAGACTTTATGCTTACCACAACCTAGATTTGATTGTTCTTTCTTGTTGCTTGATTTGTCAAGATAGTTGAGTGATTTCTCTTTCTCCCTATAAAATTTTGGATTCTTCTCCAAAATTTCTTGTATTCCTTCAATGCTTGTCGATTTTCGAGTCCTTGATTGAGCGATTTATCATACTTGTTTCTTTTAGTTCTCGTTATCCTGTGAGTGCATTCTTCGTTTGATTTTTTTTTTTCTTTGTGTCTTTTGTATCTACATTTGACTCTTTCATTTTGATTGAAAGTAATGAGGAATTAAAGGATTTATGCATATGCTTTCTTTATATATTAGAATTAAACAGAAGATAGTTGCATTATTGCTTTTGGGTAGTGTATATAGGTAAATTTCATTTGGGAATTGGGTTTTTTTGTTAAAGAAAGTTGAACCTCTTCTCCATCCTATATGCAATATTCATTGAAGAAAATATTTGCATCTCATTATTTTGCATTCTTTTGGAGTCGAGTCTAAAACATCATAAGTTTCACTTTACAAACCTTGAGTAAACAATAACCCTAAAATGAAGTGATTATAAAATCGATCAGACACTTTTATATTATATGGTAGCAAACCTACATTATCTTAAAGTGTAGGGCTTTGGAATAGGTTGTGAGGATAACTTTCCAAAGCCATCAGAAAAACATAGAATCTTGTGCTAGGGAGCGGTAAATAAAATTGTTTGTATAAGCATAGCTGGGATCACCCTCTCACACATGGGTTAAACACAAGGTTATGTGTGGGAGAGAAACGAACATTTCCCCTCCGGATCTTAACCCACATATCGGAAATATCGTATATTGTGGGTTCTTCTTGAGAAATGATTGCTTTCATTTGGTATCAGAGATTCATGAATCCTGAATCTGTTCGGGGTCCTCAGTAGTATTCCAGTCCACTTGTGTTTATTTC
The DNA here is from genome assembly GCA_900067695.1 of Picea abies. Taxonomy (NCBI): domain Eukaryota; kingdom Viridiplantae; phylum Streptophyta; class Pinopsida; order Pinales; family Pinaceae; genus Picea; species Picea abies. The sequence continues at coordinate 13,603 of CBVK0101465999.1, read as the reverse complement.
TCTTGAAAAATTTCAGACTTGTTATCCTACCCATACGTTCAATCTCGACTGTCAACTATACTCACTCAAAGGCTGACTGTGAGTTGGTAACCTTAGTGGCCTATATTTGTAGGGTTAATGCACAAGGTGATGGTGAAGGGGAGTCTTCACTGTGCTTGGGTTAGAAGTTGGTCAAAATTACTTGGGCTCCTTGTAGGGTAAACTCACAGGTAAAACCATTTGGGAAATTGTACCAAGGCATAAGTCTGTTAAGCATATTGCCAACGTAACTGATCCACTCATTCTATCCGAGCCCCTTCCTATATTGATCCCGTGACGTTGGATTTCATCACCAACTAGTGGTTTCATTATAGGAAGGTTTGTTTGATTGTTTGATGCTTATATTTGTAGAGTGTGATGTTTGTTTTCCCTAGTGGACCTTGGGTTGAGTTAGTGTCAATGGAATTAGTTCCTAGGAGTACCAATGGAGGAACCCCTTTCTTCGGTGAACCTTTCATCTTTCCTTCTTTTGGAAATGTTGGTCCTCTGTGCATTTCCACACCGAGTCTTCCATGACTCACCATCGGGTTACCGGTTTGGTTATTCCCCACTCTGGTGATATCAACTTTTCCTAGTGCTTTGAATGCACCTAATGCTTCAAATGTAAGCACACCACCCAAAAATCAACCTCATGTTGACCATTTTCTTTCTTCACTCACTAGGTCTCCTTCCCTTTCTCCTTCTTTGCCTAGTGAAATCTCTAAAGTGAGTAGCCATGATGATAAGAATAAGAAGAAATAAAAGGAGAAGAAGAAGAAGAATAAAAAAGAGACCAAGCCTCTAACTGAATCAGGTCATTTTGGATCTAAGAAACTAGCTACTATTAATCGTACTGGGAGTGTTGATAAAGTCAACAAGTCTAAAACGAAGAATCCTAAACCCAAATTCCCTTGCAGACTTTGTAAGGTGAGCAATTTCTAAGGGATTTCCCTGGTCTCCCAAAGGTCTTAGAAATATGGCCTTCCATGTCATCATCCCCTACTGGACATGTTGGTGACACCCCATTAACTAGTGATGTTAATGTTGATAAGAAGAATAGAACCATCAAATTTCCTTGTATGTTATGATAAGGTGATCATCACTCTCACCTTTTCCCTTGTATGGAAGAGGCTTCTTATCTTTTAGAAAAGCTTCAACATCCAACTAGTTATCGTAAGATCTCTCCGAAATCGTCATTAGTTGATGAACTAGTCAGTCCAGTTCCATCCCCAGGAAGTCCGGTTGATCAGGTGGTCAATCTGGTTTCATCTTCAGTTGAACCAGTAACCAAAGTAGCTGATCTAAGTCCATCATCAATTGATCCCACTCCTCCCTTAAGGAGTGCATCCCAAGTGGTTGATCCATTTCCGTCATCGATCGATCCCACTCCTCCCTTATGGAGTGAACCTAAAGTGGTCGATTCAAGTCCATCATTGGTCAATCCCACTCTTCATTCAAAGAATGAGGATGTCACTCATGTATACCTCATTAATATTGATTCACCTGGACAAGGGGGCACTCTGTCCATCCTGATTGCACCCCCTTCAAGCACTCAGATGAATTATATTTATTGGAATAATTTGACAGAACCACATCTTCCTTCTTATGTTCATTTCCAAACCACCATGCAGGTTTTAGATAGTAATATTACTAACACTATAATAGACAAAGTTTCTTTTGTTATCGTCTTATCCATGAATGCTTGATAAGATTTTGGTTCCCCATAGCTTGCGCCCATGACTCAAAATCTATTAACCTTTGACAAAATATTTAGTCAACCTTTAGGGATCCTTCCTTAGTTTCCAGTTACTTTGGGAGGAAAAATGGTCTATGTCAATGTGATGGAAGTTTGCACCCCTTAGATTTTAACCTACTCCTTGGGTGAGACTATGTCTATGTTATGAGAGCTTTCGTGTCCACTCTCTTTCGAGTGATATGTTTCCTTCACAATGGAAACATAGTAACAATTGACCAAGTTTCATTCATTGAACCTCATCTAATGGTCAACCATACACCTTCCCCGAACGATCCATACATGCTAGTGATGTCCACCCCACTGCAGGTCAATTATGTAATGAACTGTCCCATGCGTTCAACTCTGAACGAGAGGGAATCTCTCCCTTATCATAAATTAGATTCAGTAGTTGACATGGTCATCTATTCGATAGGGATATTAGAGCCATATATCCATACCCTTATCGAGGCCATTGACATGTATTCCTTTCAGAGTGTTTTTATTCCATCTAGCAAAGATCTCTTGGAAGCCATGGCTGACATCTGTCTCTTGACATGTATTCCTTCCAGAGCATTTTCCTCTTGGAATCCATGATCAAGGAGAGGTTATGAGCATAGTTTTTCTTCTATGTGGAAAGCTTGTAAAAAAATGAAACAAAAGATATGATCATAGTTTCTTCTCTCTGTGGCAAGCTCATTAAAAAATGAAACAAAAATCTAGGGATTAAACTTGGAGTTACAACCCTAATTTAATTTTGTTTCAAGATTGTGTAAAAATGAAACCAATTTTGAGCTTAGTATTTTTTCTTTCTCGTTATTGTAAATACATGAGAATGTGACCGAGTATACTTTTATCACTTTTTTATACTTGTAAAGGTTATACGAAAAATGAACTCTTTGGATTCTCCTTTAAGATCTTTTCAGACTCCCTAAACATGAAAAGATTGCCAAGTGATCTTTCTTCCTTTCACACTCGTTAAAAGGTTTGAAAGGGAATATTTCGAGTGGTAGTTTATCTCTTTTTCAGCCTCGCGAGACTAATTAAAAAAAGGAACACTCTAATCAAGTATGATTAGAAGATTTCCCCCCTGTATTGTTTTACATGTTTTTTCGGGCTTGAGAGACTAAATTTACGAAAAAGTCATCCATGGAGTTGCCTTTAAGTTCTTTTCAGACTCTCTAAACATGAAAAACCACTGAGTTTACCTTCTTTTGGCTCGTAAAACTATGCAACAAAGGACCTATGTGAGTCCAATCTCCATGACCCATCTAGGACCAAACCACTCCTTCCTTAGGTTCGTTAAAATATGTTGAGGGACTCATCCAAAGGATGAGCTATAACGAGCATTTATTTTCCTCAATCTCATTTAAAAAGAAATAGGTACTCATCTATCCGGGTGGGGGAAAATTGAAGGAATTGGGTCAAGTATTTGGGAATCCTTTATGAAAGATATTGTCACCCTTGAACATGGCACCTATTTTTGTATCATATTACAATTGGGTAACCTTCTTGTCTTTGAGTCATACCAATTCCTTGCATCATCATACTTTTTTCATCCAGTCAAAAAACACTCTTATTTCCATCACATTACATTCTTGGTGCTCGTCGATTCAATGCTTCCATGTCAGTTGTCATACCTCATCATGTTTGTTGGGACTCAGAAATGTCGACTTTCCATCCACCTTTCCCTTCATTAGTCTTCACATTTCATCGCCCGATTAACCTTTCATGATACCATTTTCATAATTAAATATGGGTTAAACCTTATTATTTTCCAAATCATTTATTTTAGTATTAAAAGAGAATTTGTGATTAAATATTAGAAAATTGACATGTTTTCATATATCTCAAAAATGTGTGAGCTTTATCATGTGTAGGAATATGTGAAGGATTAATTCAAAAGACTTCTCGAATACTTCCTCCACCATTTCAAGATTTGAGGAGATAATTCAATACTAATCCAAGGAGAAGATCATGGAGATTTGGTTGTCATATCTTATCCAAGATATATGAGAGATATGTGTGAGGATTTGAAGGGATAATATTTTGTAATAATGGGAAATGGGTTGAGAGAAAAGTGGATCTGTAATTATGAGATGTTTATCTTCTTTTCAAAGCTATCATGTATAAAAGAGAGTGCCCTCTCTTCATGAAAAAAGGGGGATGAGAATCATTATTATGTAGATTGAAAAGAGGATTCATTATTATGTAGATTAAGGGAATTTTTATGAGATAGGTTCTTGAGGAGAATTGTTATGATGTAGATTGGATTCATGAAGAGACTCCTTTTTTAAACCTACCTGTTGAAGATTAATGCAAGTTTGGATTCAATGATTTTGTCTCTCTTAGAAGTTATCATCTGTTAATCTAAGAGCTTCCATGTTGGCATCGGCAAGGGCCATCGATCCAAATTGGTAAGCTTATTGTAAATTGATAGTGTAGATTTTCATTTCATGTATTTGTTATTTTGATTTCATGTTATTTTGTTTGATTTCACTATTCGAATTTGTTGCAAAGTGTAGTAATGCAGGAACAGTTGGATCTCCATATTTAACCATACATGAGATTTAATGGGGAATCCCACTTGTTAGTTTAGTTGTTTCAGGGGATATAATCAAAGTTCATATTTTTCTTTCATGAGCCATCAATGGATAGGTCCATCACCTGAGCAAGATCTTTTGCTTGTTTATGAGATTTTCTTTCCATCTTTCGAGTTGTGTGAAGATTGTTGTTTTTAAGAGTGTGTTGGTTTCTAAATGGTTTTCTTATCTAATCTATACTAAACAAACATATGAACCTATCTGTTATCGACGCATATAGTGCATCAAATCTACTGATTATGAATCCCGGTTGATAATTTATGTTTGGTAATATATTATGCAAATAGTTGCACCAACAATGTTCAAGGGAAGTTTCACTTCAAACCATCCATCTGCAATAATTACCAGTTTCCATTTCTTGTGTTAGTCCATACTCATTCGATTCACCATATTACATCACTTTCTTGTGTCGGTTTCATGTCGATGATGGGGGATACATCAAGGCGCTTCTTCGACGAGTATTTTCCTATAGACTTGAGCACATCATCTAAGAATTAGACTTAGAAACCAGTTAGTACCTTGGGACATGCATGCCTCAATGACATGCCTCCTCACTTACGATAGTAGGTTTACATCATTGACCTATGATCAGATGATTCCACAGATGTTCGAACTCAACTCATTTATTCATATTCATTGGAATGTAATAGGGTACCTTGGGAGTAATTGACATCATTGGTGATTTCCCTCGCACTTGTTAATGATTTACATCAATGACCGATAATCAAGTGGTTTCTACCATGTTTGACATCAAATCATCTATTCACATGGCTAGATTCGTACCACATCAAGATTGGGATGAATACCCTGGTTTAGGCATTCACTATGTTATCTACTTTACCCAGGTTGCAATGGAGATCATTTGAGCATACTGATATATATACTATCACATAGATGCACATTGTATTGGTCCATGGCTATGTTTTTCATCTCGTAGCTCCATTGTGTATTTTTTGAAGGAGTTGCATATGGCATCATTCATGGTTTGTAAGTTTCCTTTTGAAGTTATCATTAATATACTTGGCCTATTTCCTTCAAGTATGTGTTTACATGTTCTTGTCTATAGATAAAATTATTTTGTCTAATCCATTAGAGTAGGAGATAGTCGTTTGTTTCTTGTTGTCCATTGCAGGTAATGATTGGAGCTCCTGGATTGGAGTATCTTGGAAAAACTTTGTAAACAAGGTACATCATACTTCCCCTCCTTGTCTCTTTTTCGATGGAAAAAATGAATCTATAGGAATGGTAGTATCCAAATGTAATTTTCTGTCTTGGTAGAGGGGTCTGTAATCTAAGGGAAAGTTCACTTGTTCGCAGTGGAATATTTTCGTAACATACATGACGTGGCTTTCATCGAATTTGTCAAAAAATGAATTTAGCTTCTTCCAGAGTTGATGAGGATAGTTAATTCTACTGATGTGAAAATGAATCCTCGTGAGATATAGGTCATGATGACCCCCACGAACTCATCCTTCTTTCCATCAACAATGAACTTTGCTTGATCATCTATTGGATATGGAATCATAGTCTTCGTATGTTTCCACAATCCTTTCCTCTTCAATAGGGTTTCCATATTTGGTGCTGTTGGATTTAACTACTTTATATACTCTAATCCTACCTTACTGTCATAAGTTGGCCCAGGTTCATATTTAACAAGCTTCCAACAAAATCCCTCTAAAACTATCATCCCTCCTAGTAAACCAGAAGGCAACGCAATACACAGGGTGCACTATGCAGTCTCACCCAAGATAGTTCTACGTGTGGCTGCAATACTCAGACGCTTGCAACCCAGGAATAAGTGGGGATCTGTAATTATATCTTGTGATCTTAATTTATTTAGTCTAACACTATAATAGACAAAGGTTCTTCTGTTAGCATCTTATTTGCGAATTCTTGACAAGATTTTTGTTCCTCCCAACTTACGCCCATGACTCAAAATCTATTAACCTTTGAAAAAATATTTACTCAACCTTTAGGGATCCTTCCTTAGTTTCCAGTTACTATAGGAGGAAAAATGGTCTATGTCATTGTGATGGAAGTTTGTCACCCCTTAGATTTTAACCTGCTCCTCGGGTGAGACTATGTCTATGTTATGAGAGCTTTCATGTTCACTCTCTTTCGAGTGATATGTTTCCTTCAAAATGGAAACATAGTAACAATTGACCAAATTTCATTCATTGACCTTCATCTGATGGTCAACCATCCACCTTCCCTGAACGATCCATGCATTCTAGTGATGTCTGCCCCACCGCAGGTCAATTATGTAATGAACTGTCCCATGCGTTTAACTCCGAATGAGAGGGAATCTCTCCCTTATCATAAATTAGATTCGATAGTTGACATGGTCATATATTCGATAGGGATATTAGAGACATATCTCCCTACCCTTATTGAGGCCATCGACATGTATTCCTTCCAGAGTGTTTTTATGACATTTAGCAAAGATCTCTTGGAAGCCATGGCTAACATTTGTCTCTTGACATGTATTCCTTCTAGAGCATTTTCCTCTTGGAAGCCATGATCAAGGAGAGGTTATGAGCATAGTTTTTCTTCTATGTGGAAATCTCGTGAAAAAATGAAACAAAATATACGAGCATAATTTCTCCTCTCTGTGGCAAGCTCATTAAAAAATGAAACAAAAATTTGGGGATTAAACTTGGAGTTACAACCATAGTTTAATTTTGTTTCAAGCTTGTGTAAAAATCAAACCAATTCTGTGCTTAGTATTTTTTCTTTCTCGTTCTTGTAAATACATGAGAATGTGACCAAGTATACTTTTATCACTTTTTCAGACTCGTAAAGGTTATACGAAAAATGAACTCTTTGGATTCTCCTTTAAGATCTTTTCAGACTCCCTAAACATGAAAAGATTGCCAAGTTATATTTCTTCCTTTCACACTCGTTAAAAGGTTTGAAAGGGAATATTTCGAGTGGTAGTTTATCTCTTTTTCGGCCTCGTGAGACTAATTACAAAAAAGGAACACTCTAATCAAGCATGATTAGAAGAGTTTTCCCCTATATTGTTTTACACTTTTTTTAGGCTTGGGAGACTAAATTTATGAAAAATTCATCCATGGAGTCACCTTTAAGTTCTTTTTAGACTCTCTAAACATGAAAAACCACTGATTTTACCTTCTTTTGGCTCATAAAACTATGAATCGAAGGACCTATGTGAGTCCAATATCCATGACCCATCTAGGACCAAACCAGTCCTTCCTTAGGTTTGTTAAACATATGTTGAGGGACTCATCCGAAATATGAGCTATACTGAGCATTTGTTATCCTCCTCAAGCTCGTATAAAAAGAAATAGGTACTCATCTATCTGGGTGGGGGAAAATTGAAGGAAGTGGGTCAAGTATTTGGGAATCCTTTATGGAAGCTATTTTCACCCTTGAACATGGCACCTATTTTCGTATCGTCTTACAGTTGGGTAACCTGCTTGTCTCTGAGTCATACCAATTCCTTGTGTCATCATACTTTTTCATCCAGTCAAAAAACGCTCATATTTCCATCACATTACATTCTTGGTACTCATTGATTCAATGTTTCCATGTCAGTTGTCATACCTCATCACGTTCAAGGGAACTTTCACTTCAAACCATCCATCTGCAATAATTACCGGTTTCCATTTCTTGTGTCAGTCCATACTCATTCGATTCACCATATTACATCACTTTCTTGTGTAGGTTTCATGTCGATGATGGGGGATACATCAAGGCCCTCCTTCGACGAGTCTTTTCCTATCGACTTGAGCACATCATCTGAGAATTAGACTTAGAAACCAATTAGTACCTTGGGACTTGGATGCCTCAATGGTAGGCCTCCTCACTTCCAATAGTAGGTTTACATCATTGACCTATGATCGGATGATTCCATGGATGTTTGAACTCAAATCATTTATTCATATTCGTTGGAATGTACTAAGGTACCTTGGGAGTAATTAACATCATTGGTGATTTCCATCACACTTGTTAACGGTTTACATCAATGACCGATAATCAAGTGGTTTCTACCATGTTTGACATAAAATCATATATTGACATGGCTAGATTCGTACCACATCGATATTGGGATGAATACCTTGGGTTAGGCATTCACTCTGTTATCTACTTTACCCATGCTTCAATGGAGATCATTTGAGCATACTAATATATATACTGTCACATAGATCCACATTGTATTGGTCCATGGCTATGTTTTTCATCTCATATCTCCATTGTGTATTTTTTGTGGCCACGATCAGTTCATGTCATGGAGGTATGGATCCACATTGTATATCTCATGGCCATATACTTAGTCGATATTTTTTTATGGATCCACAGTGTATTGGTCGACGACCGTTCTTTGAGTCATCTCGTATTTCGAACATAGGTATGATTTCCTCAGAAATGGAACATATATTAATACTTTGATGATTGTTTGCAGCTTCTGCCAGGTTCTCCCACTCCAACACCCTTGCCTTGAAGAATTTTTAAAGTGTTTTGGCCATCATTTTCTCTTCTTACCTCACACTTTAGGAGGCATCTGTTACACATAAAAATTCCACACTTAAGTATCTCACCCTAAGTGTCACAAGTGTCGTATGTACCTTGGTAACTGTCATAAGTGTCGTCAAGTTCTGTATGCAACTTAATAAGCGTCACATGCACTTTTATACATGTTTATATGTGTTTTAACCCCTTGAAACCATAAAAGAACATTTTCCATGATCCCTAAGTCATATTAGAGGAAGAAACCCATCAATTCAAGGCCAAAAACACACTTTTTACTTGGAAAATCATCCATTTTTTGGGTTTTTTGAAGGGTAGCACCTCTTGGCCATGCTAGGGGAGTTCTAACCCATAGGATAGAACCCCCATTACCTTATTTAGGGAGTTATGATATAGGATCAATGCTTTATCTCTAACTATAGGGGAGAACTCCTTTTGGTTAGAGGAAAATTTGGAGATTCCCACCTCTTTCTAAGGGCCAACTCTTGGATATGAGGTTGGTTTGGATCGAATGATATCCTATGTGACTATCCTAGGATCAAATCCTAACCTAAAGGAGTCATATACTCAAATAATCCTCAAATATAATCATGGTTTTTGTGCCTCTCAAGCCTATATATTGAGGGATTTCCAAGGTGAGACACACATACAAAGATATCAAACTTATGATCTTGGGATTCATGCAGGTGTCTGGATGAGGAAAGTTTGGAGGAGTTGTAGATGGCATCATTAATGGTTTGTAAGTTTCCTTTTGAAGTTCTCATTAATATACTTGGCCTATTTCCTTCAAGTATGTGTTTACATGTTCTTGTCTAGAGATAAATTTATTTTGTCTAATCCATTAGAGTAGGAGATAGTCATTTGTTTCTTGTTGTCCATTGTAGGTAATGATTGGAGATCCTGGATTGGAGTAGCTTAGAAAAAATTCATAAATGAGATACATCATACTTCCCCTCCTTCTCTCTTTTTTGATGGAAAAAATGAATCTATAGGAATGGTAGTATCCAAATGTAATTTTCTTTCTTGGTAGAGGGGTCTGTAATCTAAGGGAAAGTTCACTTGTTCATAGTGGAATATTTCCGTAACATACATGACATAGATTTCATCGAATTTGTCAAAAAATGACTTTAGCCTCTTCCAGAGTTGATGAGGATAGTTAATTCCACTGATGTGAAAATGAATCCCCTTGAGATATAGGTCATGATGACCCCCACAACCTCATCCTTATTTCCATCAAAAATGAACTTTGCTTGATTGCCTATTGGATATGGAATCATAGTCTTCGTATGTTTCCACAATCCTTTCCTCTTCAATAGGGTTTCCATATCTGGTGCTGTTGGATTTAACTACTTTATCTAGTCTAATCATACCTTACTTTCATAAGTTGACCCAGGTTCAGATATAACAAGCTTCCAACAAAATCCCTCTTAAACTATTGGCCCTCCTGGTAAAACAAAAGGCACCACAATACACAGGGTGCACTACGCAGTCTCACCCGAGATAGTTCTATGGGTGGTTGTAATACTCAGACACTTGCAGCTTAGGAATAAGCAGGGATCTATAATTGTACCTTGTGATCTTCATTTATTTAGTCTAACATCTTAATTACTCAGTCACTCTTACTCATGCATGTGAAATATCATATCTAACTAGTTCCTTCATTCATTTATTTAGTATTTAATCATTAACAACAATGGATATGCATAAAATTCAATCATATAACACAAGTTTTACCATGTTTCATGCCCTCTTGGGATATGTCCACAAATATTTAACTTTCAATCTCCTTTATTATGTCTCAACAATATATCGTGCCCCGCGCATTTACAGTCTTTGAGTCTTACAATCTCAACTGGCTTCCCGACCTTTGTGAGGCTGACTAGATCACACTAGGCTCCTTAGTCTATGATCTAATCCTTGGGATCGATTTGCTCGACTCTTCTCTATCTCACCAGCTTAAAAAATTTCACAGTTCTATCCTTTCTAACTCTCCCCTCTGTCTCCCTTCATCGGTCCCTCGCCTAGACCTCCTAGGTACTACTTATACATATTCTTGGCTTATCAGTCATTACAATATCTTGCAAAATCCCTAACCCTAATGTAGTTAGGTATCCCTTTCATGCGCACCTCTCATGATTCCCTCACTCATGATGCTTTTTCTTCCAACTGTCTTTTCTTCCACTACATTCTTTTCTCCCCAAAAATGGCCTTTTCCCCAAAATGGGGCTGCACCCAACAGACCCCCAACACTGACATTGTGGCTCATCCCGAGTCAATGTCTAACTCCCATGTCTGCCACTGCTTGTGCCAATTCTTCATACATGTCTACTATTCATTGACACTATTACTGAGCTTGGCTACTCTTTGTTGTCATGGCTTCGACCACCTACACAGGGATTAGTGGTCTTAATATCTCATCCCTCTCCAAGCCTATCTATTTGAGGCATGATTTCGTTGCGTCAATTTCCACAATCAAACATTCTGCCTTTTTCTATAAGGAATTCAACTGCGCCTATTGTGTGATCTTCTGTGCCTGTACCACTTTTCCTTATGCCTGAAGGTTCTTCATTTCTGCAGTTGTCTTAATCTTCTCTAGAAAGGAAATTGTCCTCTATCGTTGCTTGACATATGCCATTGCTGCGTGCAATTTATCTTCCTTTCCTTGCAGCTCTTGTAGGCTCCCATATTATAATAGCTGAGTCCATATCTGGCCGCTTTCTCCAATAGTTCTGCCACCCTATGTATATTCTGAGTGATGTTCTCTACAACTGTTGTCGCATCTTTCTCTGTTTACGCTCAGACTACTAGCGGAGTCGTAGGTGCTGCGCGCTCCTTCAGTTCCTTGATCCACTCTTTATATTGTTGTAGATTCCACACTATATTTGTTATGTTCTCCTCCGAAGATGTTTCCTCCAATACTGTCTCATCTGAGATAGCTTGAAAGATCGCGTCTATTTGGGTCTCCATCTGGTCCACTTTTCGCTGTTCTATATATTTCCTCTGTCCTTCTTGGCCGATGGCTTCCTTCAGTGCCATATTTTCTTCCCGTGCTAGTTGTATATTTGTCATGTCAGACCTTGCTCTGGACTGAATCTCTTGCACGACTAACCTGTAACTTATATGGCACTTTTGTTGGTATTTTGGGCATTGCCAAGTCTAAAGTTTCGATATCCTTCACGTGATTCATCATTGTTTCCTCATTGATGAAAAACATATCCTATGTTATGATAAATTTAACACTTCCTTGTACTATGATTTGTACTGTTTCTCTGATAGGTTCTCCTTCTCTTAATGGCGCTGATTTTTCCTTTTATTGTTGTTCCGCCGTGATCCTGAACTGTTCTAACATGATTTTTACCTCCTGTACCTGTTCCAAAATTGAAGCTCTATGGTTTTCCACATTTTCCCATACTCCTGACACTCGATCTTATATTGTCATTGCTATCAGTTCTATGTCATCTTCTGTCAATGACGTTTCCATTTTTTTCCTATGGTCCTTTTCTTTCTTCTTGGCGCCACTTACTTGTGCCACTGTTCTCTTTCTTTGGGCATCTGGCTGATCAGATCCTTTGAGCATCCATGTATCCATGCTAGTGTCCTACTCAAATTATTCATCCATAGTTATGTCTTGTGCCTATGTATGCACTTCCTCTTTGCTCACCTGTCCTGTTGGTCCTCCCGGTGCCTGCTCTGTAGCCTATGGACCCTGTGTCAGATCACACTGTGATGTATTTTGTGTCCTAGTCTTCTTTCGAATGGAGATACTACCCCCCTGTCCCTATTATTGTTTTCTTTTGTGGGGTAGTGCCATTCTTGCCTATCTGCTATGCGGGGAGTGTGTTGTCTTGTGTCTGGACCTGTACTGGTGGCGTTGTGCTTGAGATATCTAGTACTTTCCACTCCTTAGGCCACTCTTGGACCTCCATGTGGATGTCCTGCATCATCACACAATACTTTAGTTACAACCACTCCTTGGTGGGGTCCTTATTTTCTTGTAGCCACATGCTGTGGCATGATGAGGGGAAATTGGCTATCTGTCCATACTACTGGACAATTTCTATTGAGATCCTCCATGTCTCTGTCATGCTGTTCTGAATATCGGTTAAGTACTGTTCGAACATGTTATTGTTGAATTTATTTAACTTGGGATATGCGATGCTTCGCAACGATGTGTAGTGCGTTGTGCCACATTTTCCTGTCCTGGTGAGGAACATCGTATATGTTGGTTCGTGCCACCCTATAAGTGCAATGAGGATGAGTAACCATGAATAGTGGAACTTAGAGCCCCAGTCTTTCACATCTTTAAAATCCTCTAGGAATGAGTTGATTAGGTATGGGCCCCAGATCATCGAGCTCCCCTTTGCACACTGTGCCACAACTACTACTACTCCTACAAGCACTTCTTCTTTTTAGCACTTGCGCATTAATTTGCAACTGAGCAATCTGGTTGCAAACCAATTTGCAACATGACTGATTTCATTGATCCTTATTCCTATGTTCCCCCTCTCTGCACCATACTTCGCTTTAATCTCATTGGAGATGGCATTTTCCTGAGTCTTGTCATCTAGGTATTGCTCCGACTTCTCCCCATCTGTGGGTAGCCCTGTAATCTTTGCGATGAGGTCAATATTGATCAGTAATGGCTTGTCCATCCATAGGATTCCTTCATGCACCCTTTCTAGCAACTATTTAACACATGCATTGTAATATACCAGATATAAAATGTATGTAGAACAGAAATAAAATGCTAGTAATGGCA
>CBVK0101465997.1:0-10537 GCA_900067695.1 Picea abies | reverse complement strand
CTTCCGATCTCACTACACATCGATGTTCTCCAGAGCCCAATTTATCATGTCATTGTATGGCATGAGCCTTGGTCGTGTAGCTATTTTATGAAGTTCAGCCTCTGCTATAAATTTGAGTTTAGTTCCGAGCTTATTAGTCTTTTCATCTCTAGAATCATCTGGGCAATTTATGACTTCACGCTCCAATAATTTGAAGATTTGCATCCAAGACCTGACTGAATCTACAACATGTGGTATGGTATCAGACAAAACGTACGAGTTCAGATTTGAGCCTTCACTGACCTCATTACTCTTCTTCAATGTTTTCCTGGGTGCCATGATGCTTGTGATAAAAAGTGGATACCTGTTACAGAGGAGAAGGCGTAAGCTTTTCTTGAGTAAAACTTACTACTTTGCTAAAAGTGAGAATAAAATTTGAAATAAAAACTTTTATTCACCCACAGCCTGCGTTAATTCGAGCGTGCTTCTATAGATGATGAATTTATTTGTTTTAATAAGGGGAGTACAACTGGAGAGACGCGCCTTGTACTATAAAATATTTCTGTTAATCCATAATAAATATCACCAGATTTCGGCGATTTGCAACCGAGAGTTTTGGAAGTAACAATATTGAAATATCCCGAAACGTGAATGTGCGAAAAAATAATTTATATCATTAATTTTTTGTTAGAGGTTAAATTAAACATGCTTAAGATCTTTAATGTTTTCGAGACTTCATTCTTCGGGGTTTTTTGGGCGTGATGAGCGATAATTCCCCGATTCTCAAAAATGCTACTGGTTAAAATATATTAAGTATGTTTAACTTTTTTAATTAATTGCAATTAAATAAGGATTTCGTGACTTTGTATATCGAGATTTTAAGCTGTCGTTTGAGGCAGGATTTCCGAAACATGAAACTACGATAAGTTTTAATTATCGTTAAACATTCTTAATCATTTTAATTAACTTGGTTTAATTTTTAAACTAACTTTCGCGACTTCGCATATCGAGATTTCGGAGTTCATTATATGTCGAACTACTTATATCGCGAAACCCCAAAACCCAATACTTTGGAAGTTGTCTTAGTGTTTTGACTCTTTAAACAAAGGGCGGCTCCAATATTTGAAAAGCTTTTAGACCATTGGATTAATCAGAAGGCTTCATTCGACGGTGGTATCCATCACGTTCTTGTTCTTTTTTTAATTTAAACAAAAATGAAACTTCCTTTAGTCTAAAGTTTAGAAAAATATATATGTTTCAACAACAGTGCCCCAATTTATTTTTTTTGGGGCAGTTTTTGCTATTTTAGTGGATTTTGCTATTTTTTGCGGTTTTCTAAATTAATCCTAGATTAAGGGATTAGGGTTTTGGTAGCTACAAAACACCTAAAACATTATATATATTGTATAGTGAATGGTGAAATTAATACAATGAAGAGTTGAAAGGTGTGGCACCAAGGAAGGTTGGTTTTCTCCCGGTTAATGGTTTCCAGCGTGAATCTTTGTGTACTATGTGTATGAGCCATTGATTAATTTCTGTTTTGCTTAAGAATTTGTATGCATTGCTTTACTTCACAGGTTTAAAACTTACATGAATCATATTCTTTGGAACGCACGCGCAACTTCAAGATCAGACTGGATAGTGGTGGGATGGTTGTTATCCAGATAATGATTCTAGTAGAGCCTCCAGTATGTGTTCCATTCACTCCTGTTGATAATGATGTTATGCCATGTCCGAGCGAAGCTCAAAATTTAGCCAAAGATGATCTTCTGAGAACCGACAAGGCAAACTATCGGCTAAAACTCCACTTGAATGACCCCCTAGAAACAAAGAATTTTCCTCCATGACATTGCCAAGAGCCTAAGGGATCTAGCAACAGGAAGGGGTTGTTCCTGGAAATGTTTTATGAGGAGATTCCTCATGAACATCATGGGTTTCCATGATTCCCTGGGGTTGTTCATGAGGGACTTCGTCTTCAATTATCGCAAAACCCCACACCTCCTCCTCTTGCTGGTTGGTTTCTGAGGCAAAGAGATTGGGCAAGGGAGAAGGTGAAGCCGAAGGTGAAACTGAGGGTGAAGCCAAGGGTGAGACTAAGAGTGAGAGTGAGGGAGAAACATAGGGTCGATGGATGATAGGAATGCGAGAGGACCTCGAACCTTGATGAGGTTTACCTCGTTCACGAGGCATGGTGCTTGAAGTGCAGGAAAGAAACCCAGGAAGTATCCACAAGAGGATAAAGTCAAGTTTGAGGCAAAGGTGATGAGGGTTAAACCAACGAAAGATCAGAGATAAAAGAGTAATCCACCAAGGCAAATGACAAGCATACCCCCATAGTGAGCGTAAATAAGGAAAGGTGGCGAGCAAATACCACAAAAAAGCCATTAAAGCAGCATAAATGGAGTTAATCCTGACAGTACTAGAGGGAGCTAAGCCAACCTTCGATGAGCCCTGCAACTTAATGTCAAGTGTGAGAATGAGTCCATTGTGGAGAGGGCTTAAGTAAATGTCATTTCTTGAGCAGAGTGCCCAACGCTTGGCAAGTATGTTGGCGTTTAAGTGTCCAATATCCATCTTTAGACAGGTGGCACCCCATCTGGGGAATTTAATTTATAATTTTATTATATATCATCTTATTAATTTATTATTTATCCAACTTTTTTAATGGCTATATTCTACTGCCAACGACTACTTTTTATTTTTTAACCCTTTAAATCTTACATGTGAGCATACTCTTTTCTAATCATAAAACTTATCTTGTCTTTGATGATAAGTAAAGTATCCATTGAAATGAAAGTTTCAAAACTATCTAAAGAATTTAACTCTAAAAAAATTATACTATAATTATACTATTTAATTAAAATATGATAATTATTTAATTAAGATATGCATTAATCATATAAAGAAATATTCATATCTTAGAACAATTTTAAGAAACACTGATGTAAGAAATATCTAGAAATTAGAGGCATTGTATACTTAATTAATTAACATGTGCGAATTATGTACTCTCTATCTCTCAATCTCATGAGATACACGTTCCATTATAGGATGACGTGATTTGTTTGAGATAGGTGATGATTCATAACGTTACAGATTTAGATGTACAAATGGGCCTATAGCTCAGTGGTAGAGCATTTGACTGCAGATCAAGAGGTCACCGGTTCGAACCCGGTTGGGCCCTTTCCTTTTAAAGGAACAACGATTTTATATGCAAAGTGATTTTCAGGCCTGAAAAGTGTTGTTTGTGCACTGTTGTTGCACGGTTCGAACCCGGTTGGGCCCTCCATTTAAACAAACAATTGTGCTTCGATTTTATGCAAAGTGATACTCAGAACTGAGAAGTTTTGTTTGTGCATTGTTGTTCAAGGAAAATAACAACCGGGTTAACCAAGTTTCTCAAGATGCTCAGGTGATGCTGGCTCATTTTATTCATCAAGGAAGCCATATAAATTGATAAAGGCATTGAAGCAAGACAGGTGATTGCTAGTTCATTCTATTCATGAAGGAAGCCATATACATGGATAAAGGCATTGAAGCAAAACTCTTGTTTTGCTGTAATGTGTTTTCAAGAAAATTCTTCAGTACAGACAAAAAAAGAGTCACATCATCATTACCACATCAAGACAAATGACTCATCTCACCTTGAAACAAGTAGTGTAGCAATAAGCCAAGAGCCTATGCTACTTCTGTTAGCAAGTGATCCAAGGATCACAAATGTGGGGAAAAATATTGTGTGGTTATTGAAAATATTTTCGAGAAGATGTAAATATATAAGAGGAACTTTAAGAATAATGGATAAGTCTAAACAGTCTACTTTTTGGACTTTTTTCAGCAACTACTGTGAGAATTCAGTTATGTAATTGTTGGTGAAATTCCAACTTTATATTGCTCAAATTGCATCTTTGAATGCATAAATGGATTCAGCGCCCTGAAAAACTTCTATTGCACTTGGATTATGCAATCTCAACAATTGATATCTATAATTCTAGTGATTCTTCTAAATTTTGATTGGATTTTAGACAACACTGGTAGAAAAAATGTAACCGAAAAAAATCCAAAAAATACAATGTTTATATTATGCTCAAGAACAATCAATAAATCACCATATCACTACATGCCCTAGCAAGTATCAACACTTCTCAAACACTTTAAATTCAAGGTTGTATGAACAAGACAAAGGTGGTTGTTTTGATGGACTTAGGAAGTACTCTTAACTTCATTAACAAGAAGTTTAGGGCACAACTAAATTGCTTTGCTACCTTGTTTCTAACTTTTGACTCATGATAGCAAGCGGGAATGCAATCTCATGGGGAGCTGGTAGCTATCATAACATTAAGTTCTTTATGGGTGATTTATTTTGAATTCTCTCAATTTTTCCCTCTTCCTACAAAGCACAAAGATGGTATTGGGTGTGCAATTGCTCCAACTTCAACTATTAGGAAGTTTTTCAATTAACAAGAAGAAATATTCTTCAATTTTACCTTAAACGTTAAGACCAATCTCCTTCGAGGCCTAAAGATCCCTCAAACCAAATCATTAGTTCCCATTGATTGGAAAAACAAATCAAGAAGAAGGCACCAAGTTTAGTGTCTTAACTCAGTTCCTTAAAAGTGTATGAGGAGCCTCGAATGATTCCCCCAAAAAATACCAAATGTCCTTAATCAACATGAACATGTATTTAAGGAGATACCTCAGGACTGCATCCAATCAAAGAGCATGAACATGGTCTTGAGTTAATTCCAAGTAGTTATCCAACCAATTTTAGAGCCTATCACTATCCATATGCTAAGAAGAGTGAGGTAGAGAAAATTGTTAAGATCATGTTCTTGAATCATACATCCTAGCAAGAGTGCATTGTCTTCTCTAATGATTTTAGTCAAAAAAAAAATGGTGAATCTTGTAAGTTGTGTCTAGATTATAGGAGACTCAACAAAATCCCATTCAAGGCTAAGTTTTCCATTCTTGTCGTGATAAAATATTAGATGAATTACATGGGGTAGTTTATTTTATAAAGCTTGATCTTCGCTCCTGATATCATTAAATTTGTCTTAAAGAAGAAGATGTGCCTAAAACAACTTTTAAAACTCATAAAGATCACTATGAATTCTTGGTGATGCCATTTCAGTTCACAAATACTCCATCTACATTCCAAAGTCTCATGAATTCTATTTTTTAGGCCTTTAGTCATAAAATGTGTTTTAGTTTTCTTTGATGGCATTAAACTTTATAGCAAAACATATGAAAATCATCAGAGAAATGTGGATAAGAGATTGTAAATGCTTAAAGACAACCAACTTTATGACGAGATCCAAGTGTTCTTTTGGGGTACATGAAGTTGAGTACTTGCACTATGTTTTATCACATGAAAGAGTCAAGGTAGATCCACAAAAAATAAAAGTAGTTGTAATGTCCCTATTGTGATATATGGATTGCATGAAATTAGATTGTGTAATGATGTAAACATGTTAGCATGGATTTCTAGTGTGGAGCTCAAGGCCAAGGCCCGACTAGTGAATGCCCATGCATGTATTTTTGATAAATATGTTTTCTTTAAACCATGAGGTGGAATTTCCATGGTACTCTCAAGATATTTGAATATTATTTTGAAAAATAATATAAAGATCCAAGGTTAGTTGCAGATGAGCATGAGAATGGCTGTGAATCCACAAGAGGGGAGGAGGAAAGAGGATCCAAGGGGATGACAAATAATCCTAAGATTCCTAAGTTATCCAAGTCTCATGACCTTCATCTTTTCACAATGTTCCTTATTAAAACCCCAAACAACAATCATTGAATACATAAGGTGCTTGGTGGGGAAGTCCACCTTCCATATTTATGAGAGCTTGGGGATTGAGTGCCGGTCATGAGGAGTGTAAGAGACTCCATCCCCTATAGGGATTCAAACCTCATGGATATTTGAACCATCTATTTTCCCATGCATTCTTTCCTCGTGCAAATTCAAATTGACATTCGAAGAGGTGCATTCATTTGACTCCATTCTATGCATTCCTATGATATACTCATGACCATTCTCACATTAGAGTCTATAATTCAAGCATGTAAGTGAATAAGGAGAGATAAGGAAGATAATTTTATGAGAGAGAGAGAGAGAGGGGAGCCTAAAGGCTGGGTGAATAGGAAACCCTTCCAATTCCCTATAAGTGTTGTACATTTAGTGAATAAGAAACCCTCCCCATTCCCTATTGGGTTTTCCTAAATGCAAACAATAGGTTGGTCTCCTTTTGTACACATTGAAGAGAACTAGAGAGAAGAAGATTCATGAAAGATGTCTTCCTTTTGTTGTGTGGGTAGTGGAAGGGAGTCATGGTGAGGCTAGTTGGATGACTACCTGGTGTGTTATGTGTTGATTTGTTTGGTTGAAACTAAAAGCTAATGGGTTGGGTGAGTGGCCTAAGTGTTTTGGACTAGGTTCCTTTTCCTTGGTGACCTCATAGCCTAGCCTTGTCGTGGCTTCCATAAAGAATTGACTACAATTAAGTGGAAGTTATTTGCTGATAGCTAGTTTCCTTAGACCAATCTGTTCAAATATGAGTGTTCAATCTATGTATCTAAATTCCCAGCGACTAAGCTTATGTATGAATTGAAAAGGAATTCATGGTGATTGTACAATATTTCATGCATTGATTAACTATTTCCTCGGTGAATTCAAAGATGCTTTAGAGCTCAACTTGAATTTACATTCTACATTGAAGTTTTACGTATGTGTGATGACTACATCAATAGGCTACATGCTTATATAATTCGAACTACTTTAGATTTCTTTAGATTTTTTTTTGTCAAGTTTAAGTTATTCCTTGGCATTGTGATGCACTCAAAGCTAGATGGAAATGGCCACATATCAGTTTGAGTCATTTATCCATATTGGTGTGGCCACATGCCTAGACGTCTATGTGGCATTTAAATTATCGTAACTTTGAACAAGCCCAATGGTGATGCGATTTCCATTAGGGTGATCATTTGAAGCGGTCGCAAGGGATAACATTCAAATGGGGCTACTAGGCTCGATGTGTGTCGTAGGGTGAGCATGTGCTCATTTGAAGAAAGAATTAGGGTGCCCTTCAAATGCCCCACAACTCAAATATGGCAAGGTGAGGTCATTCGAAGGGGAAAAATGAACTAATGAAACCCCCAATGGGAAAATAAAGAACAATGTGTCCTTTTTCTGAAATATGAAGACGGTGAAATAGGAAAATGGGTACTTTACAAAGTGGCATTAGATTTTATGTTACAAAATTGAGGCTATTATGGGCTAAGAATAAAAATTACAAAGTGTGTTAAGGATATGTCTAAGTTAGTAGAGGCATAACGTCATGAATGAACATAAATGATATAATAATATTTTGTTGACATTACTAAGCTAATAGGATTGTTGTTGTACACATTGTTTACTCTCCAATGTCAATTGCAAAGGCTCGGTCTTGTTAAACTGAGTAAGGTATTATGATAGAAGATGTCAATTGCAAAGGCTCGGTCTTGTTACACTGAGTAAGGTATTATGATAGAAGATGCACAAAAGCTTTATGACCATGAAGTGAACGTCATGGGTGAAAAGTTGCATGTTGGAAATGAAAATTTTGAGTTTGATGGGTGAAGAAACCAAGAGACTCCTCCAAATATTGTAGAGACCATGAGAAACTTGAGAGTAGAGCTTCAAAGCTATAGAGAAGATCATGAGAGCTTCATCAAAGCTCAAGGAAAGAAGAACAAGTTGAATGTTGCCATGTTGTAAAGTTTGACACCTTAGGCAAATGCATCATTGATAGAATTCAATCAATGTTGATAGGAGCAGGGAATGCTTCAAAAGTCGATCTTGCAGCACTACTACAATATGAAGTTGTAGCATCATCACAAAACGTGACGCTAAAGGCAATATCGTTATTTGCATCAACTTTACATCAACCCTATATCGTCCTTTTCGATGTGCCATATAAGGAATCATCATAATGATGAACAATACAACAAAAAAAAGTTGACTGTGTCACATTAACGTCATACTGTGTTGAATATTATTACAAAGAAACACTTATAGAGTCACTTTTTTGTCGAGTTTGCATCATACTAGTGTTGTATTGTGTTAATCAGGGCGTTAAAATTTTATATGGGGCATCATCTTTTTAGAATCATAATAGGATTGTATTACCATTGAAAAATGGAACTATTTAGTCATTTTGTGTCTTATTAACATCATTTTACAACACTATTGCATTGTGCTAGTGTCATGCATGCATCATTCTTATTCATTTTTGTTTTGTATTAGATCACTCATGCATCGTGTTAACATTAGGTTTATGTTGTTATTATTCGTTTCATGTTGCATTAACATGTTTTTAGCATTGGTGTAGATACATTTTGCATCAAAATAATATCAAATTTACATCATTTAGCGTCAAAGTTGTGACATAATAATTATTATTATTGATTTGATTTTTTTCTTAATTTAATTATTATTGATTATTTTATTATTATTATTTAATTTTATCATTGTTGTTTTTGTTGTTAAGTTAATAATCATCATTATTATCATCATCATCATTTATTATTAATTAATCATTGTTGTTAATATTTAAATATTGATGAAATTGATTACTGGTATAAGTCTGCCTTTCCTTTCCTTCACTTTCCTTGCCATGCCTTTCCTTCACTTTCCTTTCCTTTCCTTGCCTTTCCTTCACTTGCCTTGCCTTGCCTTCCCTTTCCTTCACTTTCCTTGCCTTTCCTTGTCTTCACTTTCCTTACCTGTCCTTTCCTTTCCTTACCTTAACTTACCATGCCTTTCCTTTCCTTCACTTACCTTGCCATTCCTTGCCTTCACTTGCCATGCCTTTCCTTCATTTGACTTCACTTGCCTTTCTATGCCTTGCCTTCACTTTCCATGCCTTGTATTTCATTCACTTGCCTCACCATGCCTTACCTTCACTTTCCATGCCTTACTTTCACTTGCCTTGCCTTTCCTTCACTTGTCTTTCCATGCCTTGTCTTCACTTGCCATGCCTTGACTTCACTTGCCTTGCATTCCTTTACCTTTCCTTGCCTTGACTTTCCTTGGTTTTACTTCACTTGTCATGCCTTGCCTTGCCTTCACTTTCCATTCCATGCCTTGCCTTCACTTGCCATGCCTTTCCTTCACTTTCCTTGCCTTTCCTTTCCTTCACTTGCCTTTTCTTCCCTTGCCTTTACTTTCCATGCCTTGAATTCACTTTCCTTGACTTGCCTTTCCTTTCCTTCACTTTCCATTTATTTCCTTGCCTTCACTTTCCATGCCTTGCCTTTCCTTCACTTGCCTTGCCACGCCTTTCCTTCTCTTTCCATGCTTTTCCTTCACTTTCATTTCCTTTCCTTGCCTTGCCTTACCTTTCCTTCACTTGCCATGTCTTTCCTTGCCTTCACTTTCCATGCCTTGCCTTGCCTTCACTTACCTTTCCATGCCTTGACTTCACTTTCCATGCCTTTCCTTCACTTGTCTTTCCTTGCCTTACCTTGCCTTTCCTGCACTTGCCTTGCCTTGCCTTGTCTTTCCTTGCATTCACTTTCCATGCCTTTCCTTTCCTCCACTTGAGTTTCCTTCACTTTCCTTCCCTTGCCTTCACTTTCCTTGCCATGCCTTGCCTTCACTTTCCATGCCTTGCCTTGCCTTCACTTGCCTTTCCATGCCTTTCCTTCACTTGTCATGCCTTACCTTCACTTTCCTTCACTTTCCTTGCCTTGCCTTCACTTTCATTTCCTTACTTTTCCTTCACTTTCCATTCCTTAAATTTCCTTTCCTTTCCTTCAGTTGCCTTGCAATGCCTTTCCTTCACTTTCCATGCCTTGCCTTTCCATGCCTTTCCTTCACTTGCCTTCACTTTCCTTGCCATGCATTGCCTTCACTTTCCTTGCCTTGCCTTCACTTTCATTTCCTTGCTTTTCCTTCACTTTCCATTCCTTAAATTTCCTTTCCTTCAGTTGCCTTGCGATGCCTTGCCTTCACTTGCCATGCCTTGCCTTGCATTCACTTGCCTTTCCATGCCTTTCCTTCACTTGCCATACCTTGCGTTCAATTTCCTTTTCTTTCCTTGTCATGCCTTACTTTCACTTGTCTTTCATTTCCTTGCCTTTTCGTTACTTCACTTGCCATGCATTTCCTTCCCTTCACTTGCCTTTCCATGCCTTGCCTTCACTTTCCATGCCTTTCCTTCACTTTCCTTGCCTTGCCTTGCCTTGCCTTTCCTTTCCTTCACCTGCCTTGCCTTTCCTTCACTTGCCATGCCTTTCCTTCACTTGCCTTTCCATGATTTGCCTTCACTTGCCTTGCCTTCACTTTCCATGTATTTCCTTGCCTTTCCTCCACTTGCCATGTATTTCCTTCCCTTCATTCAATGCCATGCATTTCCTTCACTTTCCTTATCATTTTCCATGCCTTGCCTTTATTTGCCTTTCCTTGACATGCCTTGCCTAAACATATATAATAAGCACTGAGAAAAATGCTAGTGCCAGAGATACTCCAAGATACAGTTTTCCAGTGGACAAAATGATAGCGGAGCCCCCCCCCCCCCCC
>CBVK0101465995.1:0-25937 GCA_900067695.1 Picea abies | reverse complement strand
CCCCCCCTAGTTGAAACTTCGTGCTCTGGATCCAATGCAATTGACGGTTCTCCTATCCAAGTCTCGGTTTGTGTTTTATTGCGAGTGTGACTCGCCTCTTCAAGACATTCAGGGACATGTGGCCAATTTGGTCCATGGGCATCAAATCCAAATCGAGTGGCATAATGGAGTTTTGTAAGCTCCCACAAGTATATTTGGCCAAGGACCACACAAATACACTACCCAAAAATGCCCGAACAGTTTTTTTGAAAATCAACCTCCTCTTCAAAAAGTTGCATTATGATTCATTGACCAAAACATTGGAATTCTCATGTAAGTATTTTTATACAACAAATATGGGATAACAAGTTGTAGAATTACATGCTTAATGAATCCTTTGATTGTAATTTTTAAGTATGAATCCTTTGATGGCACAAAAATTGAATGCAAGGAAATGAATGTCAAGTGAAGGCAAGGCATGGCAAGTGAAGTCATGGCATGAAAAGAGATGGTATGGAAAGACAATACATGGCAAGTGAAGGCAAAGCAAGGAATGGCAAGGCATGGCATGGAAAGGAATGAGATGGTATAGAAAGGTATAGCATGGAAAATGAAAAGCATGAAAAGTGAATGCAAGGCAAGGCATGGCATGGAAAGACATGGAAAGGCATGGTATGGAAAGTGTTATAACCCTAAATTGCATCAGATATGCTTACCTGACATCAGGCCATCTCACTACCCTTCTTTGCCAAGCCACTACTGAACAACTCTTCTAGGCCATCTCACTACCCTTCTTTGCCAAGCCACTACTGAACAACTCTTCTTAAAAACACCATTTTTAAAGGCACACACGCCATGCTCCACTACTGCACATGTGTACATGCTAGCTGACCCACTACAACTTGTGTGTAACTACAAAAGCACGAAAAATGGAAAGTTGCAGACGTGACACACAGTTTTGGTTAAGTTAAGTAAATCGTTCGACTGCCCATAGCCAGTCACTCAACCAAATACCTATCCCTTTCTAGCCTATAAAAGAAGGGGTAGGGGTCCCATTTGAAAGGAGGAAAATCATAGCAAAGAAACTCTACCCACCTTAATATTCCCCTAGCCCCAACCTTTTGCAACTATTGTGTGAAGAGAAGCATATACATAAGCAGTTGGAGCAAAGTTGAAGAGAAGCCCAGGACCCGATTCGAGGAGTAGTGGCCAATCTCACTATTGTAAGGTTACTCTTGTGAGATTAATAAAACAAGGAATTTTCCTGTCCCGCCATATGAGATTGTCAATATTTAAATTTGATTATATTTGATAGAGTCTCTAACCCATTAGTTTATATATCATATGCATGCAGAGTTATTTGTTTTTCTTTTGTGAATGCAGGTCAGCGTTGGGAGGAGAGTTGCAGTCAAGGAGCGACCAAACGTTAAAGGAATCAACATCAAACACGAGAACTAAGGTACAATAACTTGATCTCTTTAACCTTGTATTTGCATATGAATAATGGGATTTATGATTGGGATGTTGGTAAGAAGTATGATACTTTAGGTCATTTCTGCATGCATGATTAAAACCCTTAATGCTAGTCCATAGGAGGGATTTCCCACCCACAAAATAATTGGCGACCATACTGGGGATCTCTAGGGTTTTGGAGGGTACTTGTTGGGTATTTTTAATTGGTTTTACTACCTTTTTCTGAGTTTCTGCAAAAGTCTGAGCTAGTAGGGATTCTAGTCTTCCATACCAGTATTCCCTGCTTCCTTCGCTTGACTATTTTTTTTCTTTTTCTGGGAAGCCACAGAGGCATACACATCCTGCAGAAGGTCTATATGTGTGTACACATGCCCTGACCTCATACAACCCACGTGCATACGATGGCTGTTGAAAGATTAGTCGTGTGTTTGAGTCCATAATTTTTTTTTTTTTAGAGAGGCAGTCATCCTCTTTCCTTTCAGAAGTGATACTTCTCAGGGGTTTTCTGGATCTAATTCTGGTTTTTGTTGTTGCAGTCTATTGCCTAGGTATAACCTCATATTAGCTTTGTTTTCTCAATTTTCTTACATCTTTGTATGTTAAAGTAAGTTTCTTTACCCTTAAGGGGTTTTGGTATTCAATACCAGTACTCCCTGCTCGAGATTAATTGCTTGTCTTGCTTATTTTAAGGAGAAACAGAGGCACACACGACCTGTAGTAGTCCTGCATGCATGCATACACATCCTGTCTTTGAGCATCCCACGTGCATACACTGGATGTTGAAGAATCAGTCACATGTCTGTCTAGAAAATTTTGAGGAGGCAGTCATTCTCTTCCCTGTCAAGTTTTTACTTCCCAGGTTTTTCTAGTGTCTTTCTAGTCTCTATCATAGCAATTTCAGTCTAGGTTGTGTGCCAACATAGCTTGCTTTTTCATTTAAAAGATTTCTTCCTTTGCTAGGTTTTTTTATGAGACAGTGAATCGGTCTGATCTGCCCTTTTTGGTTGTCAGTAACTCCCCACAGTCTGTGGTTGTCCAGAAGTCCTTTTTGGCCTTGTCTTGTTTTTATTTTTTCCACCTTTTTTGCTTCAGAAAAGAAGAAGACATACAATTTTAAATTTTCTTGTTTTTGAAGCATAATAAAAAAAACACAATTTTTCTTTTTACTTCTTGGTTTGGTTAAAGAGTTGGTTGTTTGCATTAATCAATAGGAAAAAGATTGTTTTTGTAAGTTCTTGGATGATTGACTTAGGACAATAAGTATCCCTTAGTCGAGTGAAAGCTTGTTTCAATTTTTTCCGTTAAAAGATCTTAGAAAGAAAAAACAAAAAGTTTGAAAAGTTGGTTTAAATTTTTTTTAAAAGAACAAATCTGAAGTTGTCAAGAAGAAGTTATTTTGTTTCCATCTTTCTTTTCATCTTCTCTTTCGTCTCTCAAAACATCACTAGTTTCACTTTCATAACCTTTGACTTAAGACAAGCCCAAAAATTAACGATTAATTAAAATCAACTAGACTTTATGTTTTGTAGGGTCCATCAACTAGTCTAGGCTAGAGCCTTGATTTAGGATTGGAGAGGAAACTCTTCAAGGATGAAAAAAAAACATAAGAGTCTGTGCTAGGGAGTGTCGAAATTGCAGTATCATAAAATTTATCTGGGACCCCCCTCTAACACAGGGGATAAACATGAGGTCGTGTAAGGAAAGGTAGCGGAGATAACCCCTCCAAAGCCGGAACAAACATAGTGGGGAACGCATATAGAGAACTTGTCTTGGGATTTTGTTGATTGCATTTGCCACGGAGCTTCGTGGGTCTCGAATCCATTCGAGGTCCTTAGTCATCCTCCGGAAAACTTTCTTTCGATACCCTTGATAGGTTTCGGGCTTGATACCCTACTCATTGCGGTCCACTTGACTATCAACTGTACCCGCCTGGTGACTGTTTGCGCGCTGGAACCCTAGTTGCCTATATTTCTAGTGCTTACACAGGTGACTGTGGGGGTATACCAAGGTACCTAGGACAGACATCGAGCCACACTTTGCAGATTATACCTGAAGGGTTCTTCTGTATTCGAGTTTCACTTGCACCGGTAAGTTTCTCTAGTGTTGGTTGTTGTAACTGTTCTTCCAACTAGTTAGTGACTGCTTGTTTGATCTCATAGGTACTTTTTATAGTGTGTGCTGGTTTTCAAATGATTATAGGTTTCCTTGGTGTGTCTTTGATCTTCTCACATAGTGGAGGATCAGGAGTTTCATCGGTCGTGAAGACTTCTGGGTTTGTCGCCGTTTGACCTCAACCCCCCCCGCCCCGCCACCGCTAAGGAAAAAATTAGACCAACAAGGGTCTTTTGAGACAACCAGGTTACATGACACTGTGCCCAACCCATCTTCGAGAGAAGAACTTTCAATTCTAGAGGAACCAATCATTTATGACCTTGGAGCAGAGGCTCTTGGTCCATACAACCCTCCCATCACTGATCTATCATCACCCATCGTCATACAGGTTCTACCTTATGAGTGTCAGGTAGTGTCACCAACAACAATGGAAGAAAACGCTGCCACTTCTTTAGGGAATACTGATATTTCCTTCACGACTATCACTACTGGGGGTGTTCCACCTCCTACCCAACTGTCACCAATCTGGGCCACCATGGTATCGACTGCTTCTACCTCGAGCAATGGTCCACTTTTGTCCATGGCAGCGATCACTGCTCCGTTTACTCAGAACATGACAGACTCTCCTTTCTCATACGGGATGCCTGACTTTGGCATGAATACTATACTCGCCTCCTCCATTCTATAAAATTTGGTTCTGGGGGTAGGGAGTTCCAACACTCCTCTGCAAGGATATATGGGGGGCACTTCTGCTCCCTTTATCACTTTCCCTTACGGCGGGGGTCATATACCCACTTCGTCCCCCTCGCTCGACAGTGTTCCTCAACACTCCGTCGGGCCTAACATAAATTTTTTTGGAGCAGGTAGTCAAGCACTCCCTCCTTATAATATTTTGGTTAGTTTGACACCTTTCTCTTTGTTCAACACGTTTGGTAGCAAATTTTTCTCGTCAGTTGTCGTTTCGGTCGGGGGCAACCCTGGTTATGGACAGCCACATCCTGTACCGGGTACTATTCCTACATAGGGGGCACACTTAGGAATTCCTTCCTCACAAGGATCTTGGAATCCATGGTAGGGACCAGTCCCCTTGCTTGGGATGCCGATTAGGGGAAACCCCTTCCATACCTAGTGGAACCCCGGGTAAGGCCCAACGTCTATTCTCATCAGATCGACAAGGGGCAACCCCTCCCAACATTCTTGGAATGCAACACAAGCTCAACCCTTTGAGTCTTATTACAGAAACTAGTCGATGATGTCTCAACAAGCGCCCAATCTGTACGTTGGTCACGGTCATGGTTATTACCAGAGCCCTGGCCAACCTAGTGCCAGCCAAACCCCAGGCTCCTTTTTCCCCGGCTACAATCCACAACCAAAACTACTGTTTCTAGCAACCCTGCACTTGCTAGATTTGACAAGGCTCTTAAATGACCCCATCTGTCACGATCCGAGTTTGCCTCCTATGCCAACCAAATTGCCTTTGGACATCCCAAAGTTCGAGGCCAAGCCTAACAAAGATCCTGGTGATCGTGTGGCTACCTTCCACTTATGGTGCTCATCCAATTCATTAAGAGACGACTCCATTCAGTTGTGATTGTTTCAACGCACTCTCATAGGGAGTGTTGTGAAATGGTACATCGATCTTGAACGCTCATGATACTCTTCCTTCAGCGAATTGGCAATGGATTTCCTGAACCATTTCCAATTACCTGTGGGATACGACGCCGACACCGAATTGCTAGACAATTTTAAGCAGACAAAAGAAGACCATATCTCAGATCATATCCGAGAATGGAGACGCTAGAAGAGTTTGATCAAAGTGCCAATCCCACTAGCATTCTTGCTTGAGTGGTTCCTTAAGTCTTTGGTACCCTAGATATCTAAAGACGTCGCAACATCCAGAGTGTTTTCCGAGGAAGACGCGATTTTGAGCGCAACAACTAGAGATAATTTACTCTCAGTATGGTTTAATCTACGATATTTTTCCAGATGCACCAAGGTCAATCCTTGACAAAACCAGGAAAAGGTTTGGACCACATGCTAATGGAATTATTGGTTCAGCACAAACCAAGCCCGTTGATCCATTATCAAATCAATTGCAACAATTGTCGCTACAATAGATAACGGCCAGCCAAACCACTGGTTTGACTGTTCCCCCTACCCAAAAGTCAGATGTACATAGTGTGAAAATGAAAAAACCAAAGGCCACCCAACAACTTAATGGAAATAAAAAACAATGGAAAAAGGGTAAGGGGGATAAGAAATCCACCGATAATGCTGGCAGGGGCGACACTGAAAAGAAGAAGTCAAAGTATCCTTGTAATCTTTGCAAGGAAGACCACCCGACCCATCTGTGCCCTCGGCTTGCGGAGGCCTAGAAGTTATTGGCACAAAAACAACCTGTCGTGTTAACAAACCCATTCCCACATGGGAAAAATCTAACTCAAGCCTCCTTGAGTGCGAAAGGGGGCAGTCAAGGACCCCCTCCATCTTTAAGTAATCCTTCGTCCACAAATGTGTATATGATGAAAGGTGATGCCTATATAATGACTAGAGCACGTGATTATAGAAAACCAGGCACCTCTGAGAAGGGTAAAGAAGCTGAGAACCCACCTCTTCCTCTTTAGATCGAGAAGATGTTGGGTGAAAAAATGACATGCATCCCAAAAGGTGCATTCAAGAAAGCTTCTTACAACCCAAATGCAAGGGCTGCCTAGAACTACTCTGTGGTAGAGGAGTTTTCACAAACCGCTTGTGCGATGTTTGCTTTAGATGTCCTCCAGAGTTGCCCTTCCTAGAGAAAGGCCCTATTAGCTGCCTTAGGCTTTGCCGAAACTTGTAATCCATGAACGATCATGCTTGATACCTCTGACTTAAAACCTCGTCTTTCTTACCATGTCACCTTTCAGATAGTAGAGGTTTACACCACAAAAAAGTTTACCTAGAATATTTTCCGTACAGTGGTGGATGAAGGTGCCTCAGCATACATGATGTCTTTGGCATGTTGGAAGGCCATCAACCAACCCATTTTGTCTCTATCACCTAATCTACTTACAATGTTTGACGATTGTTCTTTCCGACCACATGGGATTATCCTCTCTTTCCCCATGCAGTTAGGGGGGAAAACCGTGTGTGTCAAAGTTGAAGTGGTCGACGCGTCCCTCGACTACAATATTTTGTCAAGAAGTAGTTGGACCTATGCTATGCAAGCAGTAGTCGTGACAGTTTTCTAGGTCTTTTTGTTTCCTCACAAGGGCCAGATTGTGACCATTGATTAGTTATCCTTCTCTCATCCTGACCCTTCATCGGGAGTCTCCATGGTCCTGATGATTGATAACCCTCAACTTGACATCATGAATGTAGGGGTTGGTTTGTGCCCATCATTTATGGGCACTTTCGATTACCCACCTCCGACTGGCAATGTCCATTATATAACGGCTGTCCCCGACCAACCTTGGGCTAAAATTCTTCAAATCTCGTCATTTTGCATGATGTAATTTCACAATCTGTGGAATCTTCCTTCTCCATCCGCAAGGATGGAAGTGACAAAGCACCATGGCATGGCCATGCCTTTGTCCATGGTAGAAGTTGCATACTCGATCATTCAACGAGATTCTGTTGACCCCGATCCGATTCCAGCACAAGAGTTGGATCCGGTGCTCAAGCCTATTTGGGCTCAAGGTTCCCTTGATGATACAGATTATTTAGACTTAGTCTTGCCTTCATACGAAGTGATTATTGAGGCAATGACTTGTCCAAATAGACCCTGGGATGATCTTCATCATCGATCTTACTTCCTCCTAGAGTTAAGACAAATTGAAGCAGGAGAATTCACTCTGACTATGAATGGAGATAAAGATTTTCCTATCAATCCTTTGGCAACACACGCAGTTTATGATGAAGGAAATATGGAAACAATAGTCAAAACGATACCTATTGAAATCTCTAGAACCCCTGGCGTCGTGGAGAATATCTTCGTCGGAGAAGAATACTCCCCTACGAAGATTCAAATATACACAGATTTATTTAAAGAATTTTGCGACGTGTTTGCCTGGTCTTACGAGGAAATGCCAGGCATAGACCCAAGAATTGTCGAACATGAAATCACGACTTATCCTGATGTCAAGTTGGTCTGGCAGAAGCTTCATCTGGTCAATCCTAGGAAAGCAAAAGCTATCAAGGCTGAAGTAGAGAAACTACTTAAAGTTGGTTTCATCTACCCCATCCAGTTGACTCAATGGGTGTCGAATCCCATGCCAGTCAATAAAAAAAAGGGTACAATTCGCGTATGCATGGAATTCCATGACCTAAACAAGGCCTGCCCAAAAGATAATTTCCCCACGCCATTTGTTGACTAGATAGTCGATGAATGCACAGGATGCGAGGCCATTTCGTTCATGGATGGTTTTTCAGGATACAATCAGATACAAATCAAACCCGAAGACCAACACAAAATCACTTTCATCCGTCCATGGCGTACATTCGATTATCATAAGATGCCTTTTGGTCTGAAAAATGATGGAGCTACGTTTCAACAAGCCATGTCTTTTTCTTTCCACAACCTCAAACACATTGTCGAGGCTTATCTTGATGATTTAGCGTCACGATATTGCAAGAGAGTTGATCATCCGGAACACCTTCGACTTATCCTTGAACGGTGTCGCTACTACTGAATCTGCTTGAATCCAAACAAGTGTAGTTTTTTCATCACATCAGATCATTTGTTAGGTTTCATCGTTTCGAAAACAGGAATCATGGTTGATCCTCTCAAGGTTGAGGCAATCGTTCAATTGCCTCCCTCGTGCAACATACCTCATCTTCACAGTCTGCAGGGAAAAGTGAATTTTCTATGGAATTTCATTGCAAACTATGCCGAGATCACAAAGGGTTTTATGCGTTTATTGAAGAAGGACGTTATTTTTCATTGGGATGAAGCCGCTCAATGCTCTTTCACAGCATTGAAAATCACCCTCATATCAACCCCTCTTCTTCGGCCACCCAATTATAATAAATATTTCTTATTGTACTTGGTCGCTACGGATTCGACTATAGGAATGGTCTTAGTTCAGGAGGATGATTTTCTCTTAGAATATGTTATTTATTACCTGAGCTGAGGCATAGTTGGACTAGAACTCAATTATTCCCATATTGAAAAAATTGCGTCAGCAACAGTCCATGCTGTTCAAAGGTTCCGTCATTACATTTTGTTTCACAAGACCACCATCATTGCCGTCATGAACCCATTTCAATAAGTATTGACATGACGATTCATCGGTGGAAAGATCAGTAGATGGATTGTTATCCTCTAGGAATTCGACTTGGAATTCGTTTTGGTGAAATCCAAAAAGTTGATGGTCTTTGCGGAACTCATATCAGAACTTCCGGTCGAATCAGGTGATGTTATACTCGACGAGTTGTCTATCAAAGGAGACATGTTTTTGATCACGTCTTCTGAACCTTGGTATGCCGATGTCCTTATCTATCTCTAGACTTTAAAGTGTCACACCTTTGCTTCTCGTGATGAGCATCGCCGTATACGCCATCAGGCTAAGAACTATCTCATACTCGAGGACACATTGTATCGTCGAGGTGTAGACTGCATCCTTTGTCGATGTCTCACTCATGAAGAAGCGAAAATCGTTCTTAATGATTTCCACACTAGAACATGTGGTGGTCATTTGTCTGGGTTGGAAACAACCCAAAAGATTCTATGAGACAGTTACTTCTGTTCGACATTAATCAAGGATTGTGTCGAATTGGTCAAGAAGTGCCACCTGTGTCAGATATTCTCCCGGAAGATGAGGGCACACCCCTCTCTCAGGTTCCTCGTTATTACTATTAGTCCCTTCACTAAATGGGGGATTGATTACACTACATGCAACCGCCCTTCAACAAGGGGGCACCGCTATATCATCGTAGCAGCAGACTACTTCACCAAGTGGGTTGAAGCTATGCCAACGTTCAAAGATGACGAGGAGACAACAACTCTCTTTTTGTTCAACCAGATAATAACAAGGTTCAGTGTCCTGAGAGAGATTGTCACTGACCATGGCAGTCACTTTCAGAACAAAATGATGATCAAGTTAACATCAAATATTGGGTTGAGGAAGGAACATTCATCACCTTATTACCCCCAAGTGAATGGTCAGGTGGAAGCTGTAAATAAATCTCTTAAAAGAATTCTATAGCGAACAATCAATTCGGCCAAGTCAAATTGGCATTTGTTGTTATACTCGACATTATGGGCTTACTGAACATCTGTCAAGACTGGAACTGGTTTCTCACCTTTTCAACTCATTTACAGGCTGGAAGTAGTCTTGCCTATAGAATGCCAGATCCCATTGTTAAATTTGGCAGTACAGTTATTGCCAGATACTTCACCACTTGAAGAATGGTTACTATACCTCAAACAGTTCAATAAGCAACGTCATGATGCAGCCTTATCTAATGAGGCTCACAAACAAAAAGTCAAATGTTAGTGTGATCGGTCCGCTTTTCCTCAGATTTTCTTTGAAGGTGACCTTGTCCTGGTCTATGAACAAGATAAGAACCCCCTGGGGGCAGGCAAGTTCAAACCCATGTGGTTAGGACCTTTCATCGTGAAAGAAGTACTACAGAAGGGCGCTTATCATCTGGTAGACTTTGAGGGAAATTTTTGGTAGAGCCTAGAAATGGGCTCTACCTCAAGAAGTATTACTCATAGGTGGGTCGCCTTGAGTGACTTTTTGTAACATATGTATAGTCTTTGTACTATAACTTTTTGGTTTTTTGGTTCTATGGATGTGTCATTTTTGATGCTAGTGTTTTCACTGTGGCAGATGTCAAGTGAATTAGAGGTTTTCATTGGATTCGTGAACGGTGCTAGCTGACACACTCGGAGGCTTGCCTCCACATCTTGGGTGATTTTCACACCTCAGGGCCAGTTGCTATCTTTAGGAGGTATATGTTTAGGTGACACCACAAACAATGTAGCTGAATACAACACAATTATTGAGTTACTTCATGACGCTTTGTCACTTAGTATCTCTCACCTCCAGGTCTATTTAGATGCTCAATTGGTTGTGTCTCAACTAAATGGAGTCTACCGTGTTCATGATCTTACTCTACACGAAAGGTTCCTTATGGTACATCTCTTAGAACGAAGCTTTGGTTATATTACATATTTTCATGTTCCTAGGAGATTAAATCAAGTTACAGATACCCTAGCTAACCAAATATTATATTGGCATTTGGCACACATACAAGAAAGACACACACATGCACATGTAAATATATTTGTAAAGTAGATGTAATCCATAAGACATAAAAAAGACATAAAATCCATATATAATATCAAAAAATATCAGAGTACATGGGTGGACGCAAGCACCTCAAAAATATGTACAGTAAAGAGTCACAGGGCTTATGCCCTCAAAAATATACAAATAGTGCCCTCAACACATAAGAAATCTAGTCTAACTAAAGACGGGGCTTGTTGGCCCTATTATAATGATCAACGACGTTTTCCAAATGCCAAAAAATCCGGACCCACATTCGTGGTGCCCCCACTACATGAAGCTGCATAGATGGTGGCAGATCCTCGATCTCTACCATGGGGATTGTGCTAGTGAGCGAGGTAAAATTTTGCTCTACCCATCTCAATACTCTCTCAGCCTCTCCAACTAGAGGTCCCCTTGCTGCTACTGGTCCACCAGCTACAGCTGGTCCTGCCTCTAGTCAAGGACATTGCCTTTTCCTCACGAAGTTTGTTGGATGCACTAGCCCCACATCTGCACATGACACATACTTAATTGTCAGATACTCTAGTATATACAAAAAATGATATATATAAAAAAACAAAAAAATCAAATAACTTAAAAAAAAAACAAAACAAACTTACCCATCTCTCCTCGCTCCTCTCTAGGAGGTACCAGCATCTAAGGATCTCTAGAGAAGTCAATCCTGGCATAGGGGTAGTCCTCTATGGCTGGAATTTGTCGTGCCCATCAAGCGAAAAACTTGTCATCAAAGGCCTAAATAGTCCTACCACCCCCCTATCATGGAAACAATGCCTCCCATCTACATAACATAGGGTGAGAGGCCTGGTGCCCTCGTATCACCTCTCTAGGACTGAAACTAGGTACTCTCGAAGAAGAAGAAAGCACAAAGAATAGTCCCAAACCCAACATTCCTCTGCCTCCACATTCAACACTCTGTTAGCTACCTCTTTATACAATCCAAAAATTTGGTGCTCCAGTCGAAAACTTGTGCATTTAAGCACTGAACTGCACAATTCATGTGCACACGGGAAGCTTGATGCAACGACACTGACCCAGTAATCCGCCCAATGAGAAACACTATCACTTTTAGTGATAAGTTTGAAATATTTCTTATAGGCACCTGGGAGCCCATTCTATCTATGTCGGCTTCACAATGGAGTCCAATCAACGCCGATATGTTGTGAGTCCCGTAGGGAAAAGTATGAAAACTATTTGTTTCCCCTCTCCTTGAGAGGCCAGTCATAAAGTAGATATCCTCTGTTGTTGGATTCAATGACTGCCCCTCAAACATGAAGGCTTCTAC
Source organism: Picea abies (assembly GCA_900067695.1). Lineage (NCBI taxonomy): Eukaryota > Viridiplantae > Streptophyta > Pinopsida > Pinales > Pinaceae > Picea > Picea abies. Next base: position 13,814 of record CBVK0101465995.1, on the reverse strand, counting down.
GTCATGATGCCAATAATCAACCAAGGCGTTCAATAGCCTAGGTTGTTCCCACATGAAAGGACAATGGAAAAACTTTAACAAACCACATTGCAACAATGCAAGAGCATCAGGGTCCTCTTTGACCAACACATCAATATCCTCATGCTTTCTTTCTCTATAGTGAACATACATCCTACATTAGACAAAATTTAAGAGGGTTAACTCTTGTTTCTTTAATTTTTAACACTAAATAGAGGGTACATGCGGGTTGTAGTGCACACAGTCGCATGTACACACGTGCAGTTTTTCCCCTGCACATGCATGCTGTCATAGGATAGCCCGCGTGTACGTAGGGATGACCTTTTAAAAGTTGACACCCCTCCAAATAACAAATTGAAATGAATAAAGAAAAAATTAAATTGCAAGAGAGGGTAGTATGTGCTTACTTGGTCCAAGCGGATGGTCGTTTCATCCACTGAGGTTCTCGGAATCAACTCTTTTCACAAAGGGGTGTTTTTGGCTTTTAGTCAATTTCTCAATTAACAATGGTGATAATGAGCTGCCGGCTTCTATTTATAGACTTTTTGGCCCCTTTTTGTTAATTTTTGGACCCTTTCATCATTTTTTCTAATCTAAAAATCATTGAGTATGGTTCAGGAGTTTCTTATGGATTGTTATAATAAATGTTACTTTGGGTATTGGGAATATTTTTGGGGATTTGGGTCACTATGAAGGTCCCCTGGTAAACAAGTGATTTTTTCAACTTATTACATCTAAGTTAGGTCCACCCCCACTTTTTGTATCTAGTTGTCTTGATTACTTTGACATAGGGATCAACCCCACCGAATTGCGACATGAAACCGTCATTGCTGCTTTAGAAGTTTCATAATTTAGTGGTAGAGCCTACCTATACATAGATGCCCTAGGTAGATCCTGGTTGCATTTTGGCGTCTATGGTGTTACTAATGACTATAGGCTAGGGAGTCCCTTTTAGTTTTCCTGATTACGAGTATGAGACTCATTTGCATGATTCATTATCACTCTTGACCTCACCCTCGGGACTCCCAAAAAACATAACGGGTCTTCTTTTAAGCCCTTTTCAGACCCTCTAAAAATGAAAAGGTTGTCGAACAATCTTGTTTCCCTTCATGCTCGTTAAACTAAAATTTGAAGGCACATCTATCTGACGGTAGTTTACCCCTTTTTTGGTCTGGATGGTCAACTGCATGAACAAAGGTATACTCTAGGGGCCTCGGTTCTCTAGAAGAGTACTCTCAGGTATGATTTTAACCCTTTTTCGGGCCCGAGGGACTAAATTTATGAAAAAGGAACCCCCACAGAGTCCATAGTTAAGATCTTTTTAGACTCTCTAAAATTGAAAAGATCATCAAGTGACTTTATTATTTCACACTCGTTAAAATGGTCCAGAAGAACATTCCTGACGGAGTCCATAGTTAATCTTTTTTCAGACTCCTTGAAAATGAAAACATTGTCAAGTGATCTTGTCTTTATCACACTCGTTAAAATGGTTTTGAAAAGAAGTCTGGTCGGTGCTAGTTTACCCCTTTTTTGAACTAACTAGATTATCTTCGAAAAAGGTACCCCCGTGGAGTCTCCTTTTACGTTTTTTCAGATTCTCTAAATATGAAAAACCATCGAGCTTACCTTCTCTGGGCTCGTTAAAATTACATCGAAGGATGTTACCATTGTGTGTCTTATTAATTATGTTTTCATACCTACATCTTTAGCCTAATTTCGGCTCCATGCTATTCTCAACTGAACCATCTGAAGAATATCTTATACACAAGTCCTGTAGCAGTTTGCCTCTGTGTCTTGACACCTTTGGCCCATGGAGTATTTTTCCCGAGTGTCCTTTTCCTGCATATGTTCCCTTGCCCTGAGCATCCATGTGTTCTATGCACTTGGAACTAGTATGTCTGCGACACTCGATCATCCTTTGTAACATAGAATTCTTTTATTCTTTTTCAAGCTTTCCAAAATTATTGAAAAAGACAAAAAAAAATCAAATATACCCCAAAAAGAGGAAGGGAAAAGTATTTTTCTTTTATTGGTCACACAATGAGTCGCCCTTGGACAAAGCACATCCTTCCATTTGTTCGTCAAGCCTTGGGATTCAACATGACCTTAGGAAGCTGTTCTCGCTACATAGAGTTGTGTCCTCCTCTGTTTGGTTATTCTTCCAAGCATATGGAGAGTTTGTGGTGCCTCTTGCATCGTGAACTTATATCAAAATATCATGTTGTCTGAGTCTCATATTTTGTCGTGTTATTGTCCAAGGGAAGTTATTACCAAGCTTGAGTTGCCCCCCTCTGCAGATTATATCTTGCCTTCATGCCCGATCATCCCGAAATCCCAATCAAGTCTTTGTTTGAAATCCATGAATCCCTTAATCTGATCATCAAAATCCTCTAGTCCATTCCTAACAAATCATCGAAGACCTTTGGGTAGTGAAGTCATACACTCATATTACACTCCTACCCAATTTGTGAAGATTTTGAAGCTGTTGCTCGAGCTCTTAAGGCCTCATCTCTAGCCATCAGGCCTTATTCACTTCTTTAAGATGAATACACTACATATATATCTTTTTTGATTTTGAGATGTAGATCCATTGTGTATTGCTCACGACTACACTTTATATAGTTATATGACATGGATCTACGGTGTAATTGATTGGTAGCCATGATTTTATTTCATTCTGATCATGGGTATGCTTGCCTCGGTGAGAAAATTGTTATTTTTCAGATGGCACCTCCCGAATTTTGATCCCTGGGCTCACTTGTTTGGTACGTTGGTGAAGATTGATAATGTATTTTGGCCATCAGATGCTCTTCTGACCTCACACATTAGGGGGCATCTGTTATAACCCTAAATTTCACCAGATATGCTTACCTGGCATTAGGCCATCTCACTACCCTTCTTTGCCAAGCCACTACTGAACAACTCTTCTTAAAAACACCCCTTTTAAAGGCAAACGCACCCTGCTCCACTACTGCACGCGTGTACACACTAACATACCCACTACAACCTACATGTACCTACAAAAGCATGAAAAATGGAAAGTTGTAGATGGGACACACAGTTTTGGGTAAGTTAACTAAACCGTTCAACTACCCATAGCCGGTCACTCGACCAAATACCTAGCCCTTTCTAGCCTATAAAATAAGGGGTAGGGGTCCCATTTGAAAGGAGGAAAATCATAGCAAAGAAACTATACCCAATTTAGTATTACCCTTGCCCCAACCTTTTGCAACTATTGTGTGAACAAAAGCATATATAGAAGTAGTTAGAGCACAGTTGAAGAGGATCCTAGGACTAGATTCGAGGAGCAATGGTTGATCTCACTATTGTTAGGTTACTCTTGGGAGATTAATAAAAGAAGTACTTTTCCCGTCCCGCCATATGAGATTGTCAATATTTAAATTTTATTATATTTTGATAGAATATCTAACCCATTACTTTATAGATCATATGCATGCAGAGTCTTTGCTTGTATTTTGTGAATGCAGGTCAGAGTTGGGAGGAAAGCTGCAGTCAAGGAGCGACCAAATGTTAAAGGGATCAACAACAAACACAGAAACTAAGGTATAGTAAATTGATCTCTTTAACCTTGTATTTGCATATGAATAATGGGGTTTATGCTTGGGATGTTGGTAAGAAGTAGGAGACTTTAGGTCATTTTTTCTTGCATGATTAAAACCCTTAATGCTAGTCTATAGGAGGGATTTCCCACCTACAACAGAAAGGCATGGTATGGAAAGACAAGACATGGCAAGTGAAGACAAGGCAATGAATGGAAATGCATGGCATGGAAAGGAATTACATGGTATGGAGAGGAATAGCATGGAAAAGGAAAGGCATGGAAAGTGAATGTAAGGCAAGGCATGGCATGGCATGACATGGAAAGACATAGGATGACAAGGCATGCTATGGAAAGGCATGGTATGGATAGACAAGACATGGAAAGTGAAGGAAAGGCAAGGCATGGAAATACATGGCATATCAAGCAATACCATACCATACCAATGCCAATGCCATTGCAAGGCACACCATACCAAGGAAAGGCATACCATACCAATGCCATACCATACCATATCATACCATACCATACCAATGCCAATGCATACCATACCATACCATACCATTGCCAATGCATACAATACTAAGGCAAGGAATGACATCCATACCATTGCCAATGCATACCATACAATACCATATCATACCATACCATTGCTATACCATACCATACCATACCATTTCCAATGCATACCATACATACCATACAATGGCAAGGCAATGCATGCCATTTCCATTGCCAATGCATACCATACCATACCAGTTCCAATGCATACCATACAAAGCAATGACAATGCATACCATACCAAAACAAGGCAAAGGAAATGCATACCATACTACCACTAAGAAAAATACCAATGGTATGCATAGGCATTGGTATTGCCTATGCATAACATTGCATACTATTGCATGGTATTGAAATAGTATGCAATGGTATGCAAAGGAAATACCAATGCCTATGCATACCATTGGTATGCATAGGCAATGGTATTGTCATTACATACCATTGGATACCAATGGTATGCATACCATTGTGATACCATGCTATGAAATGGTATGCATACCATTGCCATACCATGGTATGCATACAATTGGTATGCATACCATTGAAATACCATGGTATGCATACCATTGCAATACCACGATATGCAATGGTATGCATACCATTGAAATACCACAGTATGCAATGGTATGCATACCATTGAAATACAATGGTATGCATACCATTGCAATATAATGGTATGCATACCATTGCAATACCATAGTGATCCAGATGGATGTCGGTGGCCATACATCTTTTCCACTGAATCACCATTTTGAGCCTGTGGTTTTGATAAATCATAACATTCACCCTTTTGATGGGGAATGGAATGTAATGTCATATTCATTTGTTAATTACAAACATCATGTAATGATCTTATGTACATGCCTACAACCTAGTGTTAATGCATTGGATTGCATTAGAATTCCATAGTTAAGCGCGCTCAGGCTAGAGTAGTATTGGGATGGGTGACCCCCTGGGAAGTCCTAGTATTTTACATGCCTATGGAATTTTATAAACTTAGTCCAATTTATCCCACATGCATCATGGAAATTGTACTCCTCTCACTCTATCATATATAATTGAGGTGAAGGAGGCCCTTTAAGCATGCAATGGAGTGTGATGTAAAGATTCTTGTGAATGAAGTGTAGCCAACATCTCTTTATTTTAAGAGATAAGCTACCCCATTTTTCTGGTTTGTGTTCTACAATGTTTTTCTATCTTATTGAGTAATAGAAGTTGAGTTTCACTTTATTTTTGTGTTTTCTTCTATATTTTTCTGTATTTCATTGTTATTTCTCGGTTATATTTATGCCTTCATGTCATTCTCAAAATAATATGAATCAGTGGTATCATAGCAGGCTTCTCCTTGTCGTTTCTCAGAGCAGGTCCCTGACAAGATCAAGGTATAGAGAGTTGGTCCTCGATCTAGTTTTGCTTGAAGACAACTGCCCAAGAGACCTCCAATGGTGGAAGAAAAGAGAGATGACAAAGTAGGAGATCCTTTCAAGACGTTGCTTGAGGAATCCCTCATGCGACAGAGGAATGAGATGATGGACAACTTTGATCAGATCCTTCGAAGACTATCGATGGCAGCATCTGAGGCATCTTCGATAGGAAGCCATTTCTCAAGTGTGACACCCTTCAAGGTACAATTCAATTTTGATATCCCCTTATTTGAAGGCCAGATAGATGCAGATTCTCTAGAAAATTGGTTGAATCTACTAGAAGGTTATTACTCTGTCCAAATTTTTTCCGACAGTGAAAAGATCACATTTGCGCTCCTTAAAGCCCTTCCCCATGTCAGAGTTTGATTGGAAGGTTACTGGGAGAGGTACACCATAGATGAATATACACTATTTGGCAGATAACCCACTTGGGTAGCCTTTGTAGATTCCTTAAAGGATGAGTTCTACCCTGTTGGAAACTATGATGACCAACACATGAGATGGACAACTCTGTGTTAGAAAAGAGATCAGACGGTGTTCGAGTACACCAACATCTTTCATACCTTACGCTCAAATCTGGGTATCAAAGACTCCAAGTGGCACCTGGTTTTGAGGTACTGTAGTGGTCTACACATGTACATCCAAATAGAGATGGATTTTCTATACATCTCCTCATTGGGAGTTTCTTATCGATATGCATTCAAAATTGAGTAGAAATTCAAGCAGTAGAGTAAGTGGGAGAAGCATGGCAAAGGAAACTCTAAATCACATAATGAAGGACCGAGCAAGGAAGACCAACCTCAAAAGAGCTAGCTCTAGATGAATGCAAAGAAGGGTAATGTGAAGTCCAAGAAAGACACCAGAAAGTGGTGTGGTTTCCACAATATCCTTTGGCATAATGTTGATGAATTTCGCTCAATACAGTCATTGGTGGCCGATATCAAAGATAAAGATACAAACCCTGACTTGGACCTTGATTCAGAAAAATGATAAAAGGAGACAAATCATTGATATAGAACCCAATGCTATTGTCGCAACTACAACAATCCAACCAGAAGAGGATCCTGAGGAGGGGGAGCGACTCTTCCATTCATAGATGTGGGTGAATGGGACCCCACTACATTTTATTGTTAATAACAGAAGCCAAAAAAACATCATCTCAGCAGAGGTTGTCAAGCAGTTAGATTTTCCAACAACACCACACCCGCAACCATACAACATCAGGTGGCTTCTCTAGGGTCAAGATCATCGTGTCAACCAACAATGTCGCCTATCCTATGGCATCAAGCAACGGTATGCAATGGTATGAATACCATTGTGATGCCAATGATACACATGCCATTGTGATGCATACCATTGCAATACCATGGTATTCATACTATTGTATACAATGGTATGCATACCATTGTATACAATGGCATGCATACCATTGTGATGCATACCATTGCAATACCATGGTATTCATACCATTGTATACAATGGTATGCATACCATTGCAAGACCATTATATGCATACCATTGCAATACCATGGTATGCATGCAATGGTATGCAATGGTATGCATGCCAACATACCATTGTGATACCATGGTATGCATGCCAATGTTATGCATATCATTGCAATACCATGGTATAAATACCATTTCAATACCATGGTATGCAATGGTATGCCATACTTGAGAATTCCTAAGACAACTACCACTAAAACCCTACGACAACTAAAACCCTAAAAATAACCTATAAATGGTATGCATACCATTGCAATACCATGGTATGCAATGGTATGCATACTTGAGAATCCCTAATACAACCACCTCTAAAACCCTAAGACAACAAAACCCTAAAAATAACCTATAAATGGTATGCAATGGTATGCATACCAATGTTATTCCATACTTGAGAATCCATAAGACAACTACCACTAAAAACCTAAGACAACTAAAAGCCTAAAAATAACCTATAAATGGTATGCATACAAATGGTATGCAATGGTATCCATACCAATGGGATACCATGGTATACATACCATTGCAATACCATGGTATGCCATACTTGAGAATACCATTGTGATACCATGACATGCATACCATTGCAATACCATGCTATGCATACCATTGCAATACCAATGGTATGCATACCATGGTATGGATACAAATGGTATGCAATGGTATGAAGACCAATGGTATTCATACCATGGTATGGATACCAATGGTATGCATACCAATTGTATGCATTGGCATGCATACCATGGTATTGAAATGGTATGCATACCATTACAATATCATGGTATGCATACTTGAGAATCCCTAAGACAAGTACCACTAAAATCCTAAAAATAATCTATAAATAGAGCCCCTCTCATGGATGATACACAATTCATTTCATGTAAAAGTGATGGATTACTTGAGAATCAAGGTAGTGTGAGATAGACAACTTGAAATAGTTGTAATTGTCAACAACTTAATATACACATTGTGCAGGTAATGAAACTGTATGATAGATATCAAATTTGGAAATTCATTAGTATCTTTTTCAAGTTTTACATTTTGAATATCACATAATTGATTATATATAAGATGTACTATACTAGCATGTAACTACATAAAAGTAGTTGATCGACATCAATCTATTTATCGGAGACACATAAATTACCTATTCACATGTGCTAATTTTCTTTTAGGTTGGAGGAAGGAAAATATGTAAGGCATTACTTTCTAGATAGAATTTTGGTAGCATAGCATTACTAAATAAATGTTATTAAAAATTGACGAGTTGAACAAAATTTACAAATACCCACTACACAATCTCAACAAACATTTGCATTAATGAGTCTTTCAGTAGTCTTTTTAACATTTATGAAGGGTTACACATAAATCAAATGATTATATATATGTCATGCATAGATAGAGGAGAATATTGTATGTGCCCTAGAAACTAACATTGAGCTCAAATGTGTGTTCCCATAAGCTATTCCTTAATGCGTAATGCAAGTATTTATAATCGTTAAATATAAACAAATCAAGGGATTAATACACATACAATTCATAGACTTTGGATTAATCTAGTTCATAAACATAAAATGTAGAAACAATGAGATTCATAAAAGGTGTTCCATGAAATGTATATATATATTCTCAACATTGTCTAAATTGTACATTTTTTACAAAATGGAAACTCATGCCCAATATACAAGTTCCCTAACATAAAAAACATCTATATCATAGCCTAGATACGATATGACAGTAGTTGGTCAATATTTTACCATTACCACCCTCGCCATTCTTAGGAGCATCCTAGAAATCTATCTTTCTTCTCTTGCTCAAGGATGCACCTCGAGAGGTTCTAGGCCTGGCCGTGCTTTGATGCTTTAGAGACTGCGCAAAGAATAAACACTGTTATAAGTTTTTTCAACAATGAATTAATAAACATACAATTTGATACTTTGTAATATAACCTAATAACACTCACAACATATGAAGCTGTCAATCATGAGGGTGTTACCCTCCTACATGACCCCAATCTCTTTGGAATTCCACTCTGCATCAGTTACAATGATCAAGTCAAAAAATTAAACAAATATGCATAAAAACAAATTCATGAAACATGAAATATTATTGTCAATACATTATGTCACTATGAATATCTCAAGCATCGATGGAGATTCACCGAAAGATGGAGGATTGGGTTGTACAACCTACTCCGACACAATCTCTACTGTGGCAGTCTCTGTGGATGGGGCTCAAAGTGGTGGTGGGGGTGGGTGGTAGACAGGTGGGCTGTGATGGACCCTCACAGGTTGTACAAGTGATTCCAACACCCTAGGCATGGAGAAAATTAACCCAAAAGAAATGCCCAGGTGCCCATGGGGTGCAATACTATTATACCTAGCAAATATATCGTCGACCTTCAGACATATGAAAAAAAATGAACTATTAGTATCAAATACTAAAACTCAAAAACATAACTACAACATTTTTGAGAATTATATGATATTTAACTGTACACATGATACATGTGATGTTGGTGACTTGTCCATCCCAGATGGACAATCCCTGGCATTGCCTGTTGTCAAATCCTGTAGAAACAAGAGAGCGTATAAAAAATTTGAGAATGTCATATAATAAATAAATGACTATGCTAAATCTATCAAATGTGATACATACCTGTGTGTACAGTGCACCCAATGAACATGCTACCTCTACTACTGCATCAATGGTGGGGCTAGATAGTGATGCATACATAGGCGTAGAGGGTCTGTTGTTGGGACGCAACAACTGCAAAACAACATACAATCAAATATCTATATAAATACACAAAATACAAAATAAATATATAACGATGAAGAACAAAAAAAGGGTTAAGATACTAACCTCCTCCATGAAGTTATGTTGTCTAGTGGGCTCTATAGGCCCATATCATGTCTTCTCGTGGCTGGAGAATCTATGAGGTTCACATGGACGATTGCTATGTCCGTGTGCCCTCTCTTCATTGTACTCTCTTGTGTATTCTGACGGTCCAAACCCCCTATCAATGTCACTGGCATGCACCATTGGTCGAGATAGTGCAACAAAGCTATCATGTTGCACTAGGTTACGAGTCAATGAGGAGATGGCTAGCTGTACCTGTTGCAAGTTCTCTGCAACAGGAGGATGTTGGGTAGGGGGGTCATGCATTCTCCTAGGGGCACGAGGATATAACTTGGGGTCGCGCATGGCCTACTCTTGGTCCTGTGCGAACCCTCGAACCACCCCCTAGAAGTCACTAATGTCAAATTAGTTGACATGTTTACCCATAATAAACACATCTCATAATTTCCTCAGAAAATATAAGGGCATCTCTGTGTTATTACAGGGAGGTTTATAAAAAACCATGTACCACCTATCCATCTAGTTTTGACTAATCTGGGGATGGATGCACTAGTCAATGGATAGGCATTTCCTGGTTAATGGTATTTCTTGATCATATCTAAGATCCCTAAAAATAGACTATATTTGTTGTTTTGAAATGCCTAGTTCTTTGATTTGGTTTCTATCCAAACCAATGCTATAATACTTGCACATTATTTCCCTATAGTCATAAATATATGTCAATTTCCCTTGGGCACTTGCAATGGACTAGACAATGATGTCTAGAGAAGTGACCAAGGAGACTCTGATAGGTTCTCTAGTCTCCCTTAACTGTTCCTCAAGGTTTCTTCATATCACCAACCCCTCATAAATTTCACTGTTTACATTCTGTGGTGGTGGTGGTGGGATGGGGTTTTGATCTTCTTTGTTTTCTTGTGAGGGGTTTAAATTTTCTTAGGGTTCCATTGTATTGTATATGCTCGTTGTATTGTATATGTTGCAATTTAACATCCATGGCATGTAAATTACTTTCCTTTTTTATTTAAAATACTAAATTACAATTTTTTTTCAAATTATATTTTTGGGAGCAATATATTAAATTAGATTGACTAAATTGGATTAAATTTAAGATAAATGTAACATACCTAGATGGTGGCGGTGGTGGTGGAAATATCCTCTTTTTCTTCCTCCTCTCTTCACACTATTTTCCCAAGGAAAAACGTGAGTGCGATTTTGTGCACAATATGCACAAAATCACTCTCGGACAGTTTAAAAAAAAGAACAGTAAGAGCGTTCAGGTTTTCCTAAGAGCGTACATGAATTCTTGAGAGTGCACACACGCTCATACTACTTAACCTACATGGAAATTCACGTTGAGGTTTGGCCATAATCGAACCTATAGTTGAAGGGATGTGTGTGTGTTCCTAGGAACACACACACATTCTTTGGAGTGCGGGTTCTTAATCATGTCATTGCCACTTTTTTGGCCACCAAGTTTTCACACTTACCCAATTGTTTTTTTAGATTAAATTATATTTTAAAATATTTTTAGTAAATTTTGATTACTTTTAATAAAATTAAATATATTATTTTTAAATCTAACAAAATAAATATTCCTTTTATTTTACATAATGACACTAAGACGGTTGAAGATGAAAAACACTTTCTCTTAGATTGTCCAGCCTATACCCATATTAGATCTCATTTTCAAAATATTGATCACACTACCAACCTTCCTAACCTCTTAACTCAACAAAAGTATGGTGATCTTGGAAAGCTTCTCTTAATGCTTTTCGAGCACAGAAACAAAATTCTAAAGAATCACAAGTAATCACTTACCCTCTTAAGGTCCGATAAACCAATTAAGTTTTAGTGGACGTTAATCATCATCATCAACATATATTAAATTACAAAATTAATAATAAATCACATTTGAATAATTTTAAAAATAAATTTGTTTGATCGAATTTTTCATTAAATCAAAAAAATAAATCTAAATTAATATATTAAACATAAAATAAAGTTAAAAAACCTTAAACTTTTTTTTTTTGTAAGTAAGAGGGTTTTAAATTATAAAGTTCCTTCTAGAGGCAAAAGAAATTCCAAGATACAGAGAATGTATTTGCTGTGTTGACTGGGCTGCCCCAACAGAGGGGAAACCAACCCAGTCAGCAGCCTAGTCAGCATTTGCTTGCCCATAAGCTAAAAAGTTAAAATTGACACAGCATCACTGGGTTGCCCCAACAGAGGGGAAACTAGCCCAGTCAATAGTCTAGGTATCATGTTCAGAACTGTAAACTAAAAGCAAGAGAGACTGACACATCGACATAGCACATAAAAGGAAAACCTGACCCTGCTGCATGCTAGACACCGGGCTGCCAGGTGGCGCTAAGATCCCCGGGCCACGGTTCCTCCTCGATCACAGCTGTACCATCTCCCCACTGCGCCTCGGTCTGCTCCTTGGTCACTGCACCCGAGCTATTCCGCGCATCATCATTCACGTCCATGGCCACTCACTCTTCTTGCTCCGGTTCCATTTTTGCTGCACTCGGATACGCGTTGTCCTTGCCTGTATTAGCTGCCTCCGGCATTGGGATGTCCTCAGTGGGCGCTGTGCCCTCCTTGGCAGGGACCGTGGGTGAAAGAACGACTCTAATAATGAGGAGAGGATCTTTAGGAATTGCGCCACCTTTTCATCGGTGAGCTGCACCCTGAACCGCAAGTCCTCTACCCCTTGGCGGAGCTCGAAAACGAGGTCAAAAAGAATGGCTAGCTTGTCTTTCAGCGGTTCGGCGGTGGTTGAGTCGGAAGTGGGGGTGGTGGGGTGTTCAGGTGGTCGCTCGGGGGGAGGCTGGTGGGCCCCAATTGCTCTTGCAGAAGCCAGGTTGGAAGAGTGGACTGGAGCGAACAGGAGACGCCGAATCGTGCTAGGAAGCCGAGGGACAAGTTCCTGGCGTATAGAGTTTACAGTCGGCATAATGAGAGAGGTAGAGTCATGAAATTTAGCTTGGCTGGTAGCCATGCCTGGGGGAGGCGAATTGGAAGGAGAAAGGGAGGGTCGGCGCGGTCTCCATGGAGAGGCCCGCCTCGGCCTCCCTCGCAGGTGTTCCTTGCGTCGAGGCATGGTGCTCGCAGGACGATGGTCACCTTGGTGTGAAGTGGGAGGAGCCACCAAGAACCAGAGGTCACAGTGCGGTGGAGGCCATGGCTGCGGGAGGGAGAGCCGAATGAACCAGCGATAGGAACAATGCATCATAGTCGGTAGCAGCACCATAAAGCCGAGCCGGGGCCGAGTGCGGACATTGAATAGCCTTCCCAACGCCATAAGGGAGATTTAATGCAGTGGAAGAGTGGCAGACGGTGGCACGAGGCCATCACATGGCGCCGTACCCCATTGGCAAGTGCCCGCTCCACTTGTACGCCAAGTGTGCTTACATAACACCCCATCCGGGGGTTAAAAACCTTAAACTTAACTAACCTCCACAATAGCAATTTTTCTTATATTAATCTTAAGCTAAACTATTTTTCATATATTAATCTTAAACTAAATTATTTTTCATATATTAATCTTGTAAAAAGGACCTTACCACTCAAATACCAAAGTATTATACAAGGAACCTAAGATTTACTTCAAAACCTTATACCTAGCACCGGGAAAAGCATAGGGCTTGTAGATGGAGAGACCAAATTCCCTACCTTTGTCAATATCCATTATATAACCACGTGAAGTAATTTTTTTATTCTCTTCTCTAGACTTAAAAATTGAAAATTGACTTTAGGAGTTTCTCTTTTCCTTTCTTAATTGCTCCTCTTAATCCGTTTTTATATATATATATATTCATTTTTCTCTGATCATAATAATCATAATGTATTCACTTTTCTATTTTAAAATCTCTTTCAAAATATCA